>BQNB010143533.1:0-16980 GCA_026074375.1 Tanacetum coccineum | reverse complement strand
AAGGCTAGGAAGCTCGAGTGGACCGGGACAAAACACCGAACACGAGAGTCTTCAAAAATTTTGGGTCCATCCTACAAACAACCACAAACACAAACAACAAGAATCGGAAGAGTACAAGCCTCCTCACATCACACTAGAAATAAGAAAGAAGAAAGATGGATAAGCACGGGGTGCCTCTCACGAAGCGCTTTGTTTTTGGTAACCGAGTCACTAGCCTGACTCGATCCCCGTATTAAGTTGTCCATGGGGAAAGCAAATGGAAGAGAAAATCTCACTCGGGCTTTCATTAATGTTTGGATAAACATTAAAGCACATGAAAGTTCTATCCCGATGAGATGCCACCGGCTCTAAGTAGTGATGCCGGGGTCGAAAATGGTGTCTTCACTCCCGGTGGAGAGAAGTAAAGGAGAATCCACAGGGTAGGTACGATACGAGAGAAAAGTCCGAATGACAAATGTGAAGGAATAGTCATCTTCAATATTTTAAGAAACATCAATCTCACCTCCCCCTAGGTCAAAACATTCATCTTCATTAAGCTCATCAAAATTGTTTATCACGGGCACATCGGGCTTAATGTCGAAGGTAAAACGCTCATATTCGGGAAGAGAAATATCATCGTTAAGCAAGTTGTCAAGAGAAATAATATCCTTTCCAGTCAAAATCCCTCACATACCCGGTGGTAATCGAGTCTTCGGAACAAGAAATGTATCAACCTCCTCTATAAGAAATTCACTATCCACAACGGGAATAGGAGAAGAGGAGGGATATTCGAGCACAAAAGGAATAGAAGGAATAAGATTCAACGCTTTGATCTTATCAATAATTTCTCATGAAGAATTTCGTCCTCGATTTGAAAAATATCAATATCAATCTCTCCTTCTTCTTCATCAAAATCAGCTTCATCACAATCGTCTTTATCAAAATCGTCTTCATCAATTCCCGGTAAAATTGGATCAATAAAATCGAGTTCACCGACGAACTCCTCGGGAAGAAAATCAATCTTAGGAGATGTGATCGAACTATCTCGACTAAGCAAAGAGTTAATAAGTCCACATTCGGCATCAAAATAATCACAAGACGGCACATCACAAATATCTTCGGAAATACCCTTAAACTCACTTGGGATTGGGACAAGGTTCTCAACACTAGACTTTTCCGTTTCTAGAATAGTGTTAAGATGCTCGTCCCCCATACTTAGAGAGTTATCGGGCTCCTCGATCGGTAAGTCTGGTGTGATTGCTTTAGGCTTTCTATATATAACAGTATACTCATCATCATCAGCCATAGGAAAATTCAAATTTATAAGAAAATTTTGAGCTGCCGGCTCCTCCTGCTCTGCCTGTTTTGGTTGAATTCCCTTAAGAATTTGCAAATCATTCATAAGCTTAAGTAGCAATTCTTGCATAACTTCAGGTTGATTCTGCTCTTCTTCCACAGCTTGCTTAATTTTAAGAAATCTCTCCTCAGCTAGCAATAAAGCCATGCACTTTTCTTCAGGAGGTATATGATCATACTCCTTTAAAAAGGCTTGAATAGTTTCCATTAAGTTTTCTCTAGCTTGCAACATTTCCGTATCCGTTGCTTGAGGAGGATGATGAATTACGGGAAACTGCGGGGGTTGATATTGGTCAAAACCGGAATAAATTTGATTATAACAAAAATTAGGATCATAATTTTGGTTCATCGGTTGACACTAAAAATTTTCAGGAAGAACCCCGCAATTTTCACAAGGAAATTGTTGTGGCTGACTCGGAGAATAATGTAGAGGTTGGTTAAATCCAAAGTCTTGATTGTAACAGGGACCCTGATCAAAGACGGGTGTGTTCCCTGTTTAACAATCGAAGCCCGGATGAGAGTTCCCTCCACATAATTCACATGAGTATGTTTCGTATTGGTGTTGTGGAGGTTGGTTTAAAAAGTTCGGTGTTTCATTATAAGAATAAGGATTTGGGTCATAGACAAACTTATTTCCGGATCCTACACTGCTACAGCTCGGACAGTTTCCTTCATTAAATGGACCTCCACAACACGAGCAACCAAAATGGTTATACGAAGACATGTTGAGGAATTAAACGGATAAGAGGATAAGAAGAAAGCATTAAACGGATTTGAGGGTAAAGGAGAATATTTTTAGATTTTGAAAATAATTCATAAGAAAGGGAATTAAAATAAGAAAGAAAAATATTTTTGGTAACCAAAAGTTAAACGTGTACGGTAGCTCTCTAAAAATACGTACGAAAAAGCGGATGAGTTGGTAAGCGCGAGGCGCTATTTAGAATAACCCTTCTCCTTTTGGGTGATGTTCTTAGGATCAAACCCGCCTTAAACTTTCCTTATAGCACGTAATCTAAAGGTGAGCCGTAACAATGATTAACAAACGGTAACTTTTAATATTAAAATAAAAGAAAAATAGAAGTGTAAAATATTTTTTGTATTTTTATGGTTTATTAAAAAAATATTCACAAACGAAAAACGATAACTTCACGAGGAAGGGTCTTCAAAACACTAATATTCGAACGAAACACGATAATCGTAACACACCTCCCGGGCAACGGCGCCAAAAATTTGATCACACTCCAAAACACACTTTATATATATAATATAATATATAAGTATATAAGGATTATATCAAATAATAGTATAGTAAGTATTTTCCATCGGGTTCAAGAAATAAACTTTTAACCAAAGTTGTCTCAAAACCCTCCCGGGTCGTTTTCCCCGACGAAGCGTGAATTGAAAATCGGTTAAGTCCGTGATCGCGCGTTTTGAATGGTTTCAAAGATTTTTGAATTGGTTTTTCTAAATCCTACTAAATATAAATGACAAGTAGATAAATGCACGGAAGCAAGTAAACAAGAAATTAAAATTGAACACGTAAGCATTAAAACGTAAACGGGAATTAAAAACGCGACATTTAAATCCTAAATTATCTAAAATTAAACCTAAAATGATTTTCTTAAACTTTTTCTAATCCTAATTACTAACTTGTAAGAAAAGGCTAAGGAAATCCTAAAACGAGAACACTTAAAGTTGAAAAATGAAGAAAACGAGAACGGGAACGAAATCCCGTTCTTTAAAAAATGAAATTTCAAAATATTAACCCTACGAAAGTAAATTTCAAACCTAAGCCTAGAATATGATAAAAGAAAATTTTATAAAAAAGAAAATTATTTTTTTGATTATTTTTCTATTTTTTATGATTTTTTAAAGTTTTTAACAAAATTAATTCACGAAAAATACTAAACTTATCCTAAAAATTATGGAAAAATACTGAAAAGTGGCTTATGAAGAGTAGATTATGTGAAAAATATAAGCTCAGTTAGAGCTTTTACGAATAAGCTCCTAAAAATAAAAATAAGCTACGAAAATACTTATTACTACTAGTACTTAAAAGTAGTTAAAAGAATAACCACTGCACCTTAGGACGTAAAAGTCCCAAGGGCGCAGTGGTAGTGAGTGTGTTTGTGGGACGTTTATAAAGGGTGAGGAGAGTAGAGGTCAGGGGTTCGAGCCTTGCTCACCCCTGACTTCCTCTCTTCCCTTTTTTTATTTTTGCAAAAACTTTGAAAAGCAAACTTGAAAAACAGCTTAATATGAACATTTTTTGTGAAAGCAACTTTTCTGAAAACTAGAAAATAAGCTGAAAATTAACTTAATACAATGACAGTAACACTTAGACTCTTTTTAAACTTTTTTACTTATACTGATGAAACAAAGAAGCTAATTAAGCTCAAACTTAAGAACAAAAAGCTACTTCTATCCTTAAGCTATCCTAATACATGCAACTGAGCAAGAAATAAGCAAAAAGAGCAAGCAATAAGCTGAAAAGACCAATAAGCATTTTTCACAAAATCAATTTATTAAACAGCCTGAATAGGCAACTTAAAGCTTATTTTTAAGCACTCTAATGGAACCTTATTGCAAAAAGCTCTATACCTACTTAAAGCTTGAACTAAATTCTATCTAAATCAGCATTCAAAAACTATTTTGAGAATCAAATAAGCAATGAAAGAGCTTAATGAAAAGGCCACTTTTAATTTTAACTATGTTTTTGTCTTTTTAAGAAAATTTGAAATAAGCTAAGACTTTGCCCTAATAAGCTATAGACAACTTATAACTAATCTATCTAACAGTCTTAAACAAGGATTAAGCTAAAAACACTAACTAAAAGCTAAGAATTTCAAATAAGCTTTTTGGTGCAAACTGCTAACCAAACAGACCCATAAGGGAGTTTTAAGCTTATTTTTCAATAAGCTAAAAGAACCTTATGGCCTAATGACTTATATTATTAAAAAGCTTGACTAAAATACTACTTAAAACACTAATTAAACTATTTTGAAATTCAACTTAAACTATGAAAAAACTACTCTAAAAACTAATGCAGACAGAGTAAACTATATTTTTGGTTTTTATAAAATTTATGAAAAGACAAAATGCTTATATTGCAGACCTAATTCAGATAGCTAAATAACCTAATTACTACAAATTAAGCCCTAATCTATAAAATTTGACCTAAAATCTATTTGTGCACCAATTTTGAAAACCTAATTCTAATCCTAACTAGCTTATTTTTTAGCTTAAAAATGACCCCTTATCTATTTTTCTTACTGATGCAATTTGCACTCAAAGTGACCAAAACTTAAAATCAAGAGTGCAGAACTTAGAGACTTATTTCTACACCTTTACTCAACTAAAACAAGAATAACAAGAGCAATAACAATGACTAGAAAAGACTTGAGCTAAAAATGCATCTATAACTAAACTTATTCTACTAGATTCAAACTTAACATTATACAAAACCTTAAAAACTTGATTAAACCTAACTAAGCTCTTAAATCCTACTCTTATAAACCTGAATATGAGATTTAAAATGAAATCAAAGGGCCAAATGGCTTCAAGCAGTACTAACTCAAGTTAGTACTGCTTGACCCAAACACTCCCTTATTTCCCATAAATTCATTTTCAGCTTATAAAAATGAGAATTAATGATCAAAGTTCAAATACCAGATATCAATAAGCTTTTAACCAACCTAATGAAAAGATTTAGATAACCAAATAAGCCAGAACAATAAGCCTACAGTATGAACTAGTATTTTTGGATTTTTATGACATATTTGAAAAAAAAAATAAGTTGCAAACTAAAATTTAATCTAATAATTGACTATAACAAACATTAAACAACTATATTAAACATGATTAAGCAGATCTAAACTATATTAAGCTACCTTTAAACAGAAATTAGCAAAAATGCAAAATTAATCTATAAAAAGGAAATTGAAAGCTTACAGAAGCTTCTGCTAAAACAAGGCTATTAAATTCTCTTAAGAGCTATTCAACAAGCTCCAGCTTATCCTAGGATAAGCTGGTGTGGTCCTGGAAACCCTTCCATTTCTGGTTTCCATTCCATTAAAGCTGAGGTACATTTGAGGGTGAATTTGAATATCAATAAGCTCATTTAAGCTTTAAGAGCTTAAATAAGAGTGTAGCTAGCTTATGAGTGAATTATGTGAACAAAAGAGAGCTTATTCAAAATAGTTTTGAAATTAAGTAAAGCATTAAGTAACAATTGAACAATATGAAAAGTAAACTTTTTATTGATAAAATGAACTGGTTACAAGCTTAAGGAAAATTACATTAAGTAGAAAACAATAAGCTAAAACGATTTGAAAAGAAAAATTACATAAGATAAATTATATCCTAAACTATACTAAAGCTACTCCTACTCCTAGATGTCTTTGTGAGAGAGGAGAGCTCTCTATTTATAGGGCAAGAGTGAAGCTTCTAGCCCTTCTACACGCTCCTCTTGATCTTCTAATCATGACCATCCATTTAATACCAATCATTGGATCTCAATCTTAGCCGTTGGATTGGAATGTGAGCACACGGATTGCCACGCTGGCAATCCAATAATTGGCTACCCCTGTGCTTCTTTTGCACTTGTTTTCAGTGTAAAATTCCCTTCTAAGTGTGTTTGTTTGAAACCCACGTGTCCTCCCTTGTGTCCTTTTGACCAATCACGAGCTCTTGATGACGTTTCCCTTTGCTAGCATGGAGCTTGGTATTAGAATCTTCGAGCCACGTAGTTAATTGAAGGGAAATGGGTTTAACCCTCTAATTTTCACGCAGAGTTATTTGGGGAAGACGGTGAATAGTAAAACTACTTTTCCCGCCCCCTAATTCCTTTTATAACTTGTTTGACCCGAGAATAAGCTTAGGTTGACTTGGGCTCATGGTATTTTAAAAGGAAATTGGGCTGGTGGATTTAACTTTGGGCTTGTTAAACGGTTTAAAGGTTATATAAGGGACTTAACGACCGTTAGACTTTTTAAATGAAAGGACTAACGGTGTTATACATTTAAGGACTTTTTATGAATTTTGATTTAACAATAAGGGTTGTTTTGGTGTTTTAAGGGTTTTGTCCTTTTGTGGGTTGACCAAGGGTTGACCATTTGACTTTTGTTGACCATAGCTTGATAATTTCCCGGCTCTTGTGTACGCCGTATTGGCGAGCTTTGTTGACTTAGTCAACTTTTATTAAAAACAGTGGATACGCCGTATAGGTTTTAACCTAATACGCCGTATCCGTACTTGGAGACCAATTTTCTTAATTTAAATAAAGCAAAGAAAACTTACCTTGGCCTTGGCAACATTCGTGCTCAATGACCATCCTTATAATACCGTTTAGGGTCGAACGGAATGCCAAACGACACATACAAATTCATAATGAGATAGAATAGCATTCCGTAATAATTCCAAATCACGATTTTTACATTTAAGTTCATGACAAAACTTCCCGTTCTGAAAGTTTTAGTGATTTTATCGTGACTTGATTCAGAAAGTAAATTTGACCCTTGTATAATTTCATTACCCCCAAAGACTGTATTATATCGATCTCATTACCATCATTGTCTTTTTCTGACTTTAAATCATCGGGATGAATAATGTTGAAGGGGAATAGATCATTAAAGTATAAAACATTTTGCTCCTTCAGACACTGATGTTTCATCATTTAAATCAAATTCATCGATATGTTGAGGGCTTAAAATCGATTCAGTTAATAAATCTAATTTAGACATTTAAGCATCATTGTAAACAATGGCTGGAAATTCATTCTCAAAATCTTTAAAGAAGGCTAAATCATCAAAATAACTGACTGTAGGCTTAGGTGATAGAAGTGAAGGCATGACTTTTTCATTATCATTTTCCGAATCCATTTTCAAATCATTGGTAGAAATTATTTTATATGAAAACGAGTTTTTGTCAAAAATTACTGTGTAATCTTCATCATCGGAATCGTCAAATGAAATTCTAAAGTCAATTTCATCGTTAAGAGAACTTACCGTGAGTTCACAAGATAGTGTTTTTTCAGATGATACCCCGTCATTAAAGGCTATAGCTGGGAATTCGGTTTCAACGGATCTGAGGTCGTGAATGTCTTCATTATACAAGATTTTACCATACTTAGTAGTTTCCCAGTTAAACACTTTCCTACATTTTTGAGCTTTTTCTTCCTCGAGCCTGATGTATTCTTCCATAGTAATGTTTGGATCATCCATCCTGAAATAAACTTACTAGAGTATACCATATCGTTGATTTCCTTAGAGCAAGGTCCTGCATAAAAGATTTGAAGACAAAGGTGCAATTCCTAAATCGGTTATACAAAATTTACAATGCATGAAAATAATTAAACATACAACTGTACAGGGATCAATACGTCGTATTTATTTGTTGACTAAGTCAAAGTGATTAAAAAAGGTGGATACGATGTATATATGTGATGTGTTGTTGCAATGGTGTATATTTTTATGATTCAAGTTTTAAATTTATATTTTGCCGACTTAACCAAAAATAACACTTTAACGGGCAGTGTACCCGGTCGGTGGTAGATTCATGGTAAGTAGGGTGTCGAACACGTGAAGTGAGGTTAAATCTCTCAAATTATTTATATTTTGGTCATCTAATCTAAGTTAATTCTAATCTAAGTCAAACCTATGCTAATCCTATTTTAGTTCTAATCATAATTCTAACAGGTAAAAGGGGGTTTTCACCCTGAGAGACTGGTACGGGTTTGGTGGTAACTACAATCAATTCAAGACACTTTAACCTACACGAGCAAATTAATAGAAGATAAAAGAGCGGTCAAGCCTTATGATAGAAAACTGTATTAGCCATCATTAATCCGATTAGAAGTTGGTTTGTTTATTCAGTGCAATGATTACTTATCTCGAAGTGGCATATCATTCTTAAGACTTAGGCGGGACTTCATCCTAAGACCTAGACACATTAATTCTGTCACAATTAAAGCATCCACATAAAGCATCCTTATTTGCTGATTATAATCTATCTTAGGGATTAAAGCAATGGTGATCTTGTTAAACCTAGCTCATAGAGACTTTACCCACTTACTGCTTAACGACAATTTATACTTTAGTAGTCCACTTGTCCAACTATCCAATGGAATCAAAATGTTATTTGTTGAATTATCTAGGTTTACATGCTAGTCAACTTGTTCAGTAAACCAAAGGCAATATCCGAAATCTAGTTAAGCTAGAAACGCATCCTAGCACGGATTTAGCAAAACAATATTTGTGATCCTATGATTCTAGATGTATAAACTACTATATGGAGAACCATCCCGAAATCTAGATTACATAGTCCGTATCACTAGATCCAGTTGAATGATAGGTCGCATAAAAAAGCACGTAAACAAGTATAAATTGATAAACATAAACAAGCAGTCCAGTTGGGAAGACGGTTACCCAACGAGACTTCTTACGGGAAGGGGAAAAACATAGCAAAAATACAAAGGACGTAATACATACTAGTCAAGATAAGGTATCAAAATAACTAAAATGCAAAACTTTAGCAAATTCGAAATATATAAGCAAATTGCAGAAAATATAGGGGAAGCAAGAAGCATAGCAGTTATAGCATTAAACACTTAAGCCCTAAATGCATCTACATGAAGGACTCCTAGGTAATAGTCTAGGCTCAACCACCTACTTCTCTATAACCAAAGGCTCTGATACCAATCTGTCACACCCCGCCTAGGCGGAAACACAAGGCGTAACATCATGGATATCATCACAACACAATGGTATCAACAATAGAGAGAACTAAATGAAATAGATAAACAAATGAGACACAATGTGTCATGACAATATCTAACACAAGATAAAGGAGTCTTGCATTACGATAACAAAGTCATACCACAAAGAAGCATAATTCAAAAGTCTAAACATCCAATAAACAATCAAATAACAACCAATTCAAATGCCAAAAAAAACTCTAGGAGTTAGACTCCGTATGCAATGCCTACGGTCTCACTAGCCACTCCTCCTAACTTCCTTATCCTCAATAAGATTACCTAAAAATGATGCTTAAAACGTCAACATAATGTTGGTGAGAGTCATAAGTTTAAGACACGATAAACAAATCCAACTGTAAATTACTGTGATAATAAAGAAAACATTGCAGGACAATAAATGAACTATCATACAGGCTAACATGCAAATCCAATCAATCACACAAATACCCAACAAACGACCACAAGACGTCTCATATCGTACCAAGGTCCCTGTGGTTACCCCCTTAGCTCAGGCCATGGATACTCCCAAAGTAACCTTCATGCTCGCTAGGCCACAGTACTATCCACTAAACAGGCCATGGATACCCGCAGGTGATCCCCCCTGACTTAGTTCGCAATTCTCAATATCACATCACAAAACATGTAGCACACAACATACAATAGTCACGTATAGTTCATGCATCTTTGACAATACATTATCACAGTAATCAAAACATTTCCAAACACTTTTCATCATTTCAACCCTAATAAATCATAAGAAAATAGGGGCTATGAAACTCACCTGATGCACAAGCAGCTTCCAAACAATATCAACACATGCTACACAATACAAACACAAACGTGTTACACGCGACCAAGCTAAAAGCTCAAGTCCATGTAACTCACATATGATGGATGTCTAAGGGTTTGATTAACCATCATGGGTCACCCCGACAACCAGCCCAATACCTTAACCACATTCATTAACTCCTTCCATTAGTTACTTATAATAAAACTCAGAATTTGCGAATTTTATCATGAATTACGTACCCAAAAAGCCCCAAACCCTTACTTAATGACCCTCATAATTCATACCCAAAATCACCCATGCTCATTTATAAGTATATTAACTACCTTTGAATTTTCAAAAGCCATTTACATGCACAAGTACTCCTAAGAAAATCAAACTTCAAAACAGTCCTAATTCGGATCTGGTTGCACACTAAAAAGTTTGGACTTATTAACCATACTTAGACATAAAATTAGAAGGTATCCTTCTGGGGTTTATTTTATATCAGATTACTTAATTACTGTTAGAATGGCAAAGCTCAATTAGAATTTTAAGTTAGGGTTTTACCCTCACAAACATGACCTAAATCTGACCCGTATTGACTGTTTTTACAACTTTTAGTATAACCAACATTTGAATGACTTCCCGAGCTTAAAAACTTTCGAAGCCGGATTTTCTGGAAAGTACATTCAATGAGCTAGTGTTTAGAGTCTAGAAACACTCAAAAACCTATTACCCATCCATGGATATTTTCACTCACGATCGTGAACAACCCTAAATTCAGCTCACCCTAAATCAAGTTTTTAAAACTAAATCAAACCCTAAGCCAAATTGCATGAACATGACCCTAATCTAGCCCTAATCATTCAATCATCATTAAATATCATTAATATTCTGAATTTTATGAAAACCCTAGATCCATCATAAATTAATGTTACATGCGAAATATATAAATTTAGATAGATTAACATGCTATCTGAATGATAGAACCTAAACAACGATTCTGAGTTTTATCCTTGGATCAACAATGAAAATTGACTTCCTTAGGGTTTTGGGGGTGCATATGAACGACCAAAAGAGGGGAAAGGGAAGGGGATAATAGGTTCATTGATATTTATCTCTAGTGGGACTTTATCCTACTCTAAGCCCAATTTGATAAAAATTTATAACACCTAAAACCCATTCCTAACCAAACCCGATCGGGTTTCCCCCCTATTAAATACATCTTTATTACATATATTTTTTAATTTTTATTCACTATTTCCTTCATTACTTAAGGTTTTATAAAAAACCTAAGCTAATTTGATTAAACATTTTTATAAACGCTACTTACTAAACTTTCTAAATATAACTTTCATTTCACCAAACCACTTTCTATTTTTAGAAAGTTTGCTATAAACTTCTATATTTCACTCACTTAACTCATTTCCAACATGACATATTTCCCCTAAATGCTTAACACTTAATCATCCAACTATTGACGTAGCATTGCATGCAATGCGCCATTCCTTTCCATTATCACTAAACGTGAACAAATGGAATACTCATTACCAAACACAAACACACTCAAAATGAGATGTCCATACACCTCAAAATGATATTAAGCACATACTTACAACCACTTAGCACGAAATATATAACACAAAATAGGCAACAAGAATTACACACAAAATGGACTCTAGCCATATTCTAAAGGATAAACTACCTCCCTCAAATCACAGTTTCACAGATAATCCTCCTTCTTAATGAAAATCTCATCCCAAAGATTAACTAGCTGGATTTAGCAGCATGATCAACAAAACAACTTAGGAGTACTTACACTTCATATAATCTCGCGCTCCTAAGTGAACCTCGGGACCAATTACGCTTTGAATTCTAAACGAACCTTCACAAGTGATAACTACTACGCTTTCAAATTCCTAATCTCACGATTCCATAATCTCTACGGGTACCCTCAACAAAACGTAAAGTCCTGGTCGATTTTAGATCTCATCCAATGGCACATCAAATAGCATCCGCCCGATATTCTATCAGATTATGACACAAGCAAAGTGTCATCTGCAACCCAACTCCTCAGGTAACCTTAACCTATAAGCTACAAGGCCAATCCTTTCAAGTATCTTAAACAATTCTACATACCTCGGTGCTAACTTTCCTTTCTTTTCAAAAAAAATTACGCCCTTCCAAGGCGACACCTTTAACAACACATGATCTCCTACCTCGAACTCTAATGGCTTATGCCTATTACCAGCATAGCTCTTTTGATGATCTCTCACTGCTTTGAACTTTTCGTTGATCGACACTACCTTATCAGTCGTTTCTTGTACAATTTCAGGTCCAATCGAATTACTTTCTCAAATCTCTTCCCACAAAACATGCGATCTATATTTCCTTCCATACAAGGCTTCAAACGGAGTACACCGAATGCTCGAATGATAACTTCCATCAAAATCAATAACACATGCCCTCATTATATCTTCCAAAGCCTAAATCATACGTTCACTTTGTCCATCCGCTTGAGGATGCTAAGCAGTACTCAAATCCAATCGCGTCTCTAACACTTTCTACAACGTCTGCCAAAACCATGAGGTAAATCATCCATCACAATCTGAGTTGATCATCACCAGAATTCCATTCCTTGCTATTATCTTATCAATATAAATCCTTGCCAACTTCACATCTTAAAATCTTCTTGTATAGCTAGAAAATGAGCTAACTTGGTCAGTTTATCGACCATCACCCAAATCATATCATTCCCACTACTTGACCTTGGAAATTTAGTGATAAAATCCATGGTAATTCTATCCCATTTTCACTCAAGTATCTCAGACTGTTGCAGCAAACCAAAAGTCTTTGGCATTGCAGCCTTCACCTCTTAAACAAGTCTGAAATTTGCTAACATAGATAGCTATATCCTTCCCTATTCATAGCCACCACTACATGTCTCTAAGGTTATAGTACTTCTTATCTGCTCCCGGATATACCAAGTACCTTGATGCATGGGCCTCATCCATTTCACTTCCTACTAATGGAGCCTAAATACGATCCATAAAATACAAACTCTCGTCTTCTTTCCTTTTTATCTGTTGATCTAAACCATGTAGTCTTTCTGTGAATACGTTCTCTTGCTTGAACGCCTCACTTTAGGCTTCTAGTATAATTCCTCTTACCCCATATTGAATGGTCATAGCCATCGCTCAAACACGTCTAGGTTTCACTCGTTCCTTCCTACTTAACGCATCAGTCACCATATTTGCCTTACCTGGATGGTAGCAAATTTCATATTCATACTCACTATATAATTTAATCCATAAATTACTAACCATCATCTGCCCTCTTTTCTATTTGTTGGTCCAGGTCACGCGGCATTTCTGCTAGCGCGTTCTCTACCTTGGATGTCTCACTTGGAGTAGCAAAATCTTGTCCTAAACACTTGACATTGTAGTCATAAGACATTGCTCTTACTCCGTCTTAGTTTCACTCTCCATTCTACTCTAATGCAATCAACCACTACTTTTATTTATCAAAGCGCACACAAAACAATCTCAATATCTGGAGAAGAGTCTTCTCATTCTGCGCCCCACTCATACTTCTGATCCCTCTCAGTTAATGGAAGTAACGGAGTTTACACAATCAAAAAAATTCATGAAATGAAGCGTCCGTATAACCTGTCAATCCTAAAATAATCATCCAATACCTCACATACCTCACTCCACTTCGCTCCACGTGAATATGTATGGTAGACCACGGAGACCAACAAAATGCACTTCTTTTCCAACCAAGCTCACGACTTAGCACTTCTCCTTCCGCATTGACACCAACACTAACTTAAAAGAACTTCAATGTTATCTCCTATTCGACTTGATTAGGCCACTTTAGAGACTTGACGCCAGACACCCACAACACAATAAAAAAACAACTCATACATTTTTATGTTTTTACATCTTAACACACACAAAACTAAAGAACGATATCTCCTTTATTTACTAGAGATATTAGGTTTACAAAGGATAAAAACAAATATAATTAGGAAACAAATAATATCTTCTTAACTTTTATAATTATTTTCTAGGAAATCTTCTGTAATATTCCATCTTTTAAAGAATTCCTCCTTTGTCTTTTAAGTTCTTCATCTTTCATATGTTTTGTCTTATCAACTCAAATATAATTCCCAACAATCTTGGAATAAGAAATTACCTTATCATTATTCATCAACATCACCTTACAACTAATCTTGGGATTAATGATACACTCAATTTATATTAATCTATTTTCTTTAATGAGTGTTCGTGGGGTCAAGAAAGATTTCAGAATATATCAATTCATTATTCAAATTCTGATTGATATCTTTATTGAATCTAATTGACAAGTTTTCGTGTATGGACATGAAATCTGATTCTTATTTGTTAAGTTTCAAGATTATATCAAAATATAACAAAAGATATCATCTTGGATCTACATAACTCAATCACACTTGATTGATATGAAAATAATTACATCATTTTTTAGATGAAAAGAATATGCATCGGATCATAACTCACACTTGTGATGATGATGTCATATTGAGTCTACTTGTCCAATGGTTGTGTTCCAAATATTAGACTAATATGTTTTACAAGATGCATAAAATACTCAATGAATTAGGATTGACGACTTGGATGTTTCGTCCGATATTATTCAACAATTTTACAATACAATTTAATTATGTAAATTGTCTTTTTGAAAAACAAAACACGATCAAACTAACGAACAGAATGTAAACTTTCTCATACAACAAAAAAGCACAACTCAAGCTAAAATCACTTTTAAATACTAAATTCTTTAAATAAGAATAATGATAAGTTGTTTATTCACCTAGGATAACATGATGTTTGAGAAACATTATGTTTAAAGAATTTATAGACTTATCGTATTAAACGATTGATAATAAAGGATAATATATATCCTATGCATTTTATTTTATTCGTAGCATAAATGGTTGTGTTACAAGAAAATACACTACATATAATTTGAAAAATATAAGGGTTTTTATAAATTGAAAAATGAACCTAAACAAAATAAGTGTCAATGCATAAACAAGTAAAAATACATTTATTCAAATACTTATTTAATTATAATATACAACATTGATAAGAATAATAATTTTAGTAAAGCATATTTGTTTAAAAAAAATATGTCTCTTTTCAATTATTTATAATTAAATAATCACAAACTCAATTTAAGATAAATACTATTGATGAGATTCATTTCACATGACATAAATGGAGAATCTCAAAACACTTCTCAATAATAACATATTTGACATTGTCACAAATAAGCACATCTCTTGGCTTTTGAAAAATCAAACACGTTAAATATTTTACATGTGACAACTACACATGTAAGATGACTAAATATAAGACAACTGTAGAAAACTAGAAGGGGGGTTGAATAGTGGGGGGGGGGGGGTTGAATAGTTTACCGGTTAATTATTGTTTTTAAATCTTTACTTAAAAATGTTTGATTCGAGTTATATGTCAATCAATCAACAATATGAATCACAACTAAATTATCTAATGTAATGAACAAAGTAAGCAATGATAATAAAGAGATAAAGAAAGAAACGATCAAACCAAGACACCAAGATTTATAGTGGTTCGGCAACGAAGCACCTCTTCGTTCCTACTCCACTCCCCGAGTACTCCACTCGAGATTTCACTATGTCAACAAGCTCCCTTTAGGCGGAGAAAACCGTTTACACGTCGCTTACTTCCTTTTCCGACACTAAGCTAGATGTCGAGTCCTAATCTTAGCTAGAACCAATCTATGACTTCCCTAAGTCTTTATACACTCACAAGATATATATACCCTTGGATTGACACACAATCCAAATCACACCAATACACAATTTACACTATTGGATCTACACACAATCTAATTTACACAACAACACTAAGTAAATGTAATGAATATATGTGATCTTGAGGAGGAAGAGAAAGATCACTTGACAACAAATCGTATGTAGAAGAATACGATTGTTCTTCTCTTGCACTTGATTAGAGGAAGAAGGGAGGAAGAAAGAATTAATCACTTGAAACAAGATCAAGGTATGTTAGTGATCAAGATATGTGTTTTAGAAAGAAAGAAAGAAGAGAGAAAAACAGATCTGAAAAAAATTCATGGCAAGAGGTTCTATTTTTTCAGATGGGGTAGCCCATTATTTATAGGGACAAAAAATATAGCCGTTGCTGACGGCGGTCCCTTATATATAAGGGGGCCGCCAAGCCTATAAGGGGGCCGCCGTAGACTACGCTCTCTTTTTTGTATTTTTCTGGTGAAGGTTGAATCTGATTTAGAACCTTCCATTTTGGGGGGAAAATTTAAATTTCAAATTTTATGTTTTTAATAAAACATTTATTTTAATGAATAAATATTTTGTTTTTATATTTTTATAAAAACACTTTTGTAAAAATGTAAGGTTTAGGGAAGAAAAATTATTTTCTTGATCACTAATCATGTTTAATGATTTGTTTATCCATACCTTAAGTGATTAATCTTAGGAATGGAATTTTACGATTAGTAATTTATAAACGTTTAATTTTATCGCAAACGTTTTCACATTTTGTCATTATCAAAACATCGAGAGGTCGAAAAATATAAATAACGTTTTTAGACATTATTTGTATTAACATAATTATTTCCTAAAGCATGAACGAATTACACGAACCCGTCATATGCCGCTAGAGCAACGCACATAGAAGGTAGTATGAAGACTATTACACGGCCCCTAGGAGTTTACTAAGTGCATGTGAAATACATTAAAAGTGGATCAACCATATTAGGGGGCAAGGTAGTATGAAGACTGTTACTCGATGGTATCCTTTCTATACAATCACGATTCCCTAGACATATCCACAATGATTATAGACCAAAAGCTAGTTTTCTAAGACCTGACGTGCACATCCATCACAAGAAGCAACACCACTAAGATCTACATTATAGGTTTTATACAATCATAAATAAACATAATAATAGGTTTAGCCAAGCATGTTAAGAATAAAGCAAGAGAAATAAATCACACAACACATAGACATATTGAATGATTAAGTAAACCTTACTTGATTAAAACATGAATTAAAAGAGG
>BQNB010143532.1:0-16980 GCA_026074375.1 Tanacetum coccineum | reverse complement strand
CAGTCTATCCTCACCACTGAGTAGTGGATCATTGGAATGTGTAGTTACATTTTCATCATTGGGAGCCTCATCTGCTATAGGCTTTATAGAATCACTAGGTTGAGGAACCTCATTGTTCTGTTTCTTAGACTTCCTAGGCTTTTGATTCTTTTGAGGTTGTGATGATGATGGTTGATTAATGGTGGGTGTGTGTTGAGGAACAGTAGGCATTACAAAACCTTCAGCCTCTTCTTGAGCTTGAATCATCATAGTTTGAAATAGAGGTGTGTCCCTACCAAAAAAGTCTTTTCCCTGCCTCTTCATGTTAGCAAAGACCTTCTTAGTGTGAGAAGGGGTAACATAAATCTCTTTATGTTTCGACATTCCTTCAACTTGTTTATCCAAGAACACTTGCACAAACCTTGGATACATTAGAAATGTAACCCCACCCTTCAAGTTCTTCACCATATTATCAAAAATGTACTTGGAAAAGTTGAATTTTTGGTTTGTGGTAAGACAGATAACAGCAGAGGCCATAGTGCTACTAAATTCGTTCCAAGCAGTAGTCTTAGCACTAAGGCATTGCAGAATTGTATAAATAAAAACTTCCATTGTGGAGCAAAGAATGCTTTGTAAAAAGTAAGCTTTTGTGTAAATTTTTAATACCCCATTCTTTCTAGTTCTGCAAAAATGGTAGCATTGGGTAGACATTCAGTACCATTTTCATCAGCCATTGATGTTGGGTTTTAACGATTAACGATAAAATTGAGTTAGGGTTTGTGATTAAAGAGTATATCAAAGATTGAAATTGAGTAAGTGATTGAATAAAACCCTGAATCAAAGTATTTATGAAATCACCCTCAACAACATTAACTTGAACTGGTAGTAGTAAGTTATGCCTAACAGCAGTAACTTTCATCAGCAGTAGTAACCCAGCAGTAGTAAATGATGCCTAACAGCATTAACTTGCATGAGCAGGAGTAAGTTATGCCTAACAGCATTAACTTTGAGTTACCAGCATTAACTCTAATTCCATTCCAAATAGCTTTTTCATCATCAAAATAACATTTTGGTTCACGAATACTCTCTGTCTGTTTTTGATTTCTCCTAATTTTTTTTACTCACAATTCTCTCTATCTGTTTTTGACTTTCTCTCTTTCTGTTTTTCAACTCACCATTTCTCTCAATTCTTTTTCTCACTGAATCACTCTGTCTGTTTTTATGTCTCACATATCTCTTTCTGTTTTTATGCTCACTAAATCTCTCATTTCTTTTAGTTTACAAAGTCACTCTTTCTATTTTTAGTTCACACATCTCTTTTTCTATTTTTATGTTCACCAATTTCTCTCAAAACTCACAATATTAATTATAACAAAAAGTAGTAAGTATAACTAACAGCATTAACATAGCAGTATTAAGTATAACTAGCAGCACTAATTATACTTACCAGTAGTAAGTTAGCCCAACAGCACTAACTTGGATTTCATCCTTAGCTGCTTTTCCACTCCATTTCGATCATCATTTGTGTGTAATCCGCTGCATATTGATATAATTTACCTCCCTTAATCAATACTTCAGAGGTTAAGCATTCCAATACTTGCAATCAGATATTCAAATCTGCTAACATTAAATGCTTTTGTGAGCAAATCTGCAACATTCTGATTTGTGTGAATCTTTATCATCTTAATAAGCTTCTTCTCATTGGAATCTCTGATAAAGTGATGCCTGATCTCAATGTGTTTTGTCTTTGAGTGAAAAACAGGGTTCTTCACTATGCAAATAGTACTCTCATTGTCAATATGGATCTTAGTCTACATAAAGTTATATCCATAATCCAGCAATTGATTTTGGATCCAAAGCACCTGTCCACAACAATTGGAAACAGCTATATACTCAGCTTCAGTTATAGAATTTGCAACCACAGTCTGCTTCTTGCATTGCCATGAAATCAATCTACACCCTAGGAATTGACAACCTCATATTGTGAACTTTCTATCTAAGCTTGATTCTGCATAGTCACTATCATTATATGCCACCAAATCAAAAGGTGAATCCTTGAGATACCAAAGGCCCAATTTAGGTTGACCTTTTAAGTATCTAAAGATCCTTTTCACAGCATGAAGATGTGAAATTTTAGGATTGACTTGGAATCTTGCACAAGCACATACTGTAAACATAATATCAGGCCTTAAAGAAGTTAGATACATCAATGATCTAATCATAGATCTATATAAGTGTTCATCTACATCTTCACCATCTGTATCTTTGAGCAAAGGCTTATGGGTTTTCATGGGTGTGCTTGCTGTCTTGACATCACTAAAGCCAAATTTCTTCAAAATCTCAGTCACATACTTGTCTTGGCTTATAAAAATCCCATCTTCTTTCTGCTTCACTTGCAGTCCTAGGAAGAATGTGAGTTCACCCATAGAACTCATTTGAAACTTCTTATGCATCATCTTCTCAAATTCAGTGCATAATGACTTCTTTGTAGAGCCAAAAATAATATCATCTACATACACTTAAGCTAACAAAATATCACCTTTGTCCCTTTTGATAAATAAATTCTTGTTAATCTTTCCTCTCTAAACCTATTGTCCAACAAATAAGTTAACAAGGTTTCATACCAAGCTCTGGGAGCTTGATGCAATCCATAAATTGCCTTTTCTACTTTGTATACTCTGTTAGGGAAGTCTGGATCTTCAAAACTAGGTGGTTGACACACATAGACTTCCTCTTCAATCTTACCATAAAGAAAAGCACTCTTGACATCCACCTGATACACCAAAAAGTCTTTAAATGAGGCATAAGCTAGGAATAACCTAATTGCTTCAATTCTGGCAACAGGGGCAAAAACCGCATCATAATCAATTCCTTCCTCTTGTGTGTATCCTTGTGCAACCAATCTTGCTTTATGCTTAATCACAATGCCTCTTTCATCTTTCTTGTTTCTGTACACCCATTTAGTACCAATGGCCTTTTTGCCATTAGATAAATCCACCAAGGTCCAAACCTGTTGTAACTTGAACTGCAAAAGCTCCTCTTGCATAGCTTCTATCCATGTTGGATCTTTTAATGATTGAATTACCTTCTTGTGATAAGAAACATGCAAACAGAAAATTCTGAAAGTCTTTATGGTTGGTCCTCTGCTATACTAAACTAAACATAGCTTGTTTAGTCACACTCTTTGTCATCCTTCTGATTTGAGGTGCTAAATATATGTCTCCAATGATTTGTTTAACTGGATAATCCTTGTAAATTCTGGTAGTTGGAATAGGACTGACAGGGATATGTGTGTCCAAATTGTTTATGTCAGACTCTGCACCAACATCTTCATCATCATCTGAATAAACAATATCTTTTAATTCAGGCATATTTGGATCATTTGGAAGTTTAATGCTTGTTTTTAGATCAACAGCATTAACTTCTGAGCCAGCAACATTAACAGTTAAACTAACAGCATTAACATTGTTAGTGCTGTTTCCATCACCAGCAGTATTAATATTGTTAGTGCTGTTGATGTTGTCATCCTTCTCTTGATTAATTCTTGGCTCCTTTGTACTTGGAACCTCACTATCTTTCCCTTTAGTTAAATTTCTACTTTTATTCCCTGGATCTTTAGCATCCTTCTTTTCCTCCTCCCCTGATGGTTTGAATCTAGCATCAGGAGAATCCTTTGAACTAGAAGAGAATGGTGGATCTTGATTCATTGATTTTGTTAGAACATCAATATCAAACAACCACTTTGGTCCATCACCTGCAATAATAGGCTTATCCTTCAAGAACCTAATATGCAAGTTTTCTTCTACTTTCCTAGTTCTAATGTTGTATACCCTAAAAGCCTTACTATTCATTGAGTATCCAACAAAGAATCCTTCATCTGACTTTCCATCAAACTTGCCAAATAATCTAAGGTATTAAGAATGGTAACATGACACCCAAATGGTCTCATGAAGCTTAGAGCAGGTGTTCTACCTCTAAACAGTTCATAAGGGGTCTTGTTATGAGGCTTAACTACTAATACCCTATTCTGCACATAGCAAGCAGTATTAACTGCTTCAGCCCAAAATGTAGTAGGTAACTTAGAGTCAGCTAACATGGTTCTAGCAGCCTCAATTAGTGTCCTTTCTCCTCTCAGCAACACCATTTTGCTGAGGAGTTCTAGCTAAGCAATTCCTTCTAAGCTTTCTTTCATAAAACTCACTCATGACTCTATTTTTGAACTCTGTTCCATTGTCACATACTGATTATCTTTACTTTCTTATCAACTAGATTTTCTACCTCAGTTATAAAGCTCTTAAGAATGCCACTAGTCTCATCCTTAGTTGCTTAGAAAAAACCCAAGTAAATAGTGCTATAATCATCAGTGACAACTAGACAATATTTCTTATTTATTAAGCTGCTCATAAAAGTTGGACCAAACAAGTCCATATGCAACATGAATAAAGGCTGATTAATAAAGTTCTGAATCTTGGACTTACAAGAGGCTTTGTGTTGCTTTCTCTTAAGGTAAGCAACACAAGTTTGGGTCATTTCAAAACGTTTTGTAGTAGAACCTCTACAAGATTTTCCTTAAAAGTTTTATTAATATTTTAAAATTTACATGAACTTCCTCCTATGCCAAGCATTAATTCATCAAGGGGCCTTTGCAACAGACAAGATAAACTCTCTGTTAGAAACATATTCTTTATATCAACAATGTACATATTGTTCTTTCTAGGAACTTTAAGTAAAACCTGACTTTCATCAGCTAACTTAAAGTCAGAGATAGAATAAAACATCCAGTGTTAGTAAAAAGAACATTGTTCTTTTTGTCACACATCTATGAAACACTATAAAGATTAAACTGTAACTCCTTGACAAAGTACAGATCCTCAAAATCAAGCTTACCAGTTTTAAGAGTTCCTTTACTAGTAATTTTCCCTCCTTTGGCTCTCCCCCAAAGGTAACATATCCTTCATCAAATTCCTTAAAGTCTGAGAGATAGGACATGTTCCATGTCATGTGCCTTGAGCATCCACTATCAACATAGCCTTGATCTTCTTTTTGTAGATGACCCTGCATATAAAAATAAGGAAATTAGTTTCCTTTGGGGACCCAAGCCATCACTGACTTGGATCTGCCTCGTGCATCAACATAATTATGTCTCTTCAAAGTAATTGATGCACTATTAAGTTTGGTAGGTCTCCAAACCCAACATGCTGAGGCCTTAACAGCATTAACCTGATTTTCCCTCACAGCATTAACTACTGCTGAATTTGGCCTAGCAGTATTAACTGCTTTTGGCCTAGTAGTATAAAATTTTCCCTTAGCATCCATTAATTTTTTGGCTAACATTTTTGTTAGTTAATGCTGTTCTTATTTGATAGGGCCTCTTTACAGTTGATTGTGTTGATTTAGAAAAATGTGACATTGGTCTAGCACTATAAACTGTAGTTTTGGGATGAGCAGTATTAACAGGCCTAGCAGTATTAAGTGATCTTAGGCCAGTTTTCATTAAAACTGCTCTTGGAACCATGTTCCTGTGAGCACTAGGGTGAGCCTTTTTAGCAGAATAATTGTAATTCACCCTTGTATAATTATTCCCAGATACCACCCTTTCCCTTTGATGGTAATTGCAGTCAGCCTGCACATGGTCAAAACTTCCACAAACAAAACAGCTTATGTACACATAAAGTCACTTCCTAGCTATTGGGACTTATGATTATTCCAGTTTCTTTGATTTCCCCTAGGACTTTGTGACCTGTACATTTCAGCATACTTAAGTGGTTTCCTAAATGGTTTTTCTTGTTGTTTAGGTCTAACAAATTCTATCTTAGAAACAGTAGGAAAACAGTTTTCTTCTCTAATTTATCATCTAACACCAAACTCTCCTCAACCAATAGGGCATCAGGAGATTCCTTAACCTTATTAGAAATATTTTCACTAACACTCTTACTAGTCTTAGGTCCATAGCCTTCAAACTTAGGCTGTTGGAACTCCTCTAGACCAGAGTAGGACAAATCACTGTATGGGGAGGTGGAACAACATTATAGCTTACAAATCCCACACCCTTCTACTATTTATTCAGTTAGCCTGACTCCCGATTAATTGTTATCTATACTCTTTAGAAGCATTATTAAACTTTTCAATTTTAAGTTGTTTGCTTTCTTTTTCTTGCTTAAAGCGTTTCTACTCACTTTTTAGTATGCCTAATTTCCGATCTTAAAATGAGATATCTCTTGAAAAACAGGAAGTTTGCTTCCACAAAAAATAACTTATTCTTTTTGTAAAACACAAGGTGCTCCTCTACAATGCTAACCCTATTTTTTATAAGTAGCTTTAAAATATAAACTCAGAATTGAATAAAACTCTATTTACATAAATCATCAAGTTGAAGTTTTAGAGAGTTTTCAAAGCTTTTTAGAACAGGATTTTGAACAGTTTTTTCATATGTACCTCAATCGAAAAAGGCATAAGAGCGCTATTTTGCAGGGACTTCATCATCTGCCATATAGCTCCAGTCAAAACCAGCTCCATCAATAGCCAACATGGCTTTGGAAGAAGTGTCTTCCACATTTATAGTCCTTTTAGAGTTGTCTTGATTTCTGTTCCTGCTATCTTAGCTCCTAGATGCTCTGCATTCCCTTGCAAAGTGTCCCTATCTTGTGGTAATTAGAAACTCTTACCAAGACTTGTCATATCCATGCTGTGTCACTCCCCATTGATAGTGTCTTTCTACATTATTTCTAGAAAAACCTTCTTGTCCTCATGCTTAGCAATGCTAACTGCCACTTCAAATCCATCTCTTCTAAGTCATCTTCATGGATTTGTTTAAGGTCCTCATATACAAGTTGAGACCCGTTTGGTTGACTGGCCAAAAATGCATAAACAGTGGCATTACTTAAGTTAAGCATACTAACTGAGTACTGGGCAATGCTAACTTGAGTACTAGCAGTGCTAACTTGAGTGTTAGCAGTACTAACTCTATAAGCAGTATTAACTTCATTAGTACTGCTAGGGATGACACAAAGGCCATATTTCTAAAAGAACTTGACTTGAGCATTAGCTTTGCAGTTCCTTTTAACCACTTCTTAATAATCTTGGAAATTGTTTTGTAGAGATCATCAAAGCACATGTGTCTAGTCAGGTTTTTTCCCCAGCCACAACATGAGTATTCCACCTCAGAAGCAGATCTCTCTCAAAAATTAACATTGATATCTTCTTTGTGAAATATTTTCACCCAAGAAAGCCTGCTGACTTACAATCTCTGAGCTGTTAAAAATAAGACAAGAGACTCTGTGCTTGGAGCACTAAAGTTCTCATACATTTGCTTCAGAAGAGTCTTCTGAGTCTTCTTTGTTTCATCATTGCCACCAAATCTTATTTGTATAACAGCAAACAAAGTCTTTAGCATCCTTGTACAGATAAATGTCATTTAATGTTTCGATTAGGAAGTTCCATCAGTAACATATCTATTCTTGTGCCTTCCACATCATTCTTCTTTTGAACCTTTTCTCAGTATTACAGGCATGTATTAGTGAAGTTGAGGTACCAACAACATTTGTTGTTGTTTGAGCTACTAGTTTGAATGAGTTTCCATTCTCTATGACATCCCATAGAGCACAGTCTTGTACTTGAAAGTATTGCTTAATCCTTAGCCTCCACATATCATATTCACCCTGTTTGAGAATGGACAACTTTGCAGTAATAGTAGTTTGAGCAGTTTCTAGATCCATCTCTTCCTTGTGAATACAGGTACTTCTTGTAGTTTCTTCTTAGATCAAAGTTTTTAGAACAACAAGCTCTGTTACCACTTGATGATCCCAACATAAGATCAAGTCCTTAAGCTTGTAAATGTGTAAGTTACTTTGGATAAATCCAAACCAAATATGGTAGAACTTTTGTGAGATATCTAAAGAGTATGAGCAGAATCTTACTCTTTAAATACTTAGAAGAATATTAATGAATATAGTAAAGCTATATGAACTATGTATATTACGAAAAGCCCATTATTTATTATTATCAATAATACGATTACTATGTGTAGTACTAGGTTTACAACCTTGAAACTATATATCAAAATGTATATGAATGAGAGATGTATAAACTACATGCCCTAGGGTCTCCTTTTATACACCAAGGAACCCTAATGGGCTTACAACGCGTTTTTTACTCATACATATCTTTTCCTAATATATCTCATACATATCTCTTTAGCAGTACTAAAACAGACAAACAGTACTAACTAAGTATAACATCAGAAACTCTTCTAGCAGTAGTAACAATTTGAAACTTGCATTAACTTATATTACACTATCGAGTAGTAACGACTAGAACTTTTCATTCAATCTTGACAGCCGTACAGAAATCTAACCAACACAAAGTAACAATCATAACTAGCAACATATAACTTTCATACGCACTAAGATGCTTTTAATCCCAACACATTCGCATTTCGCTATAATCACTTTTTCATCCTTGCCATGATGCCATCTTCATTCACCAGCATCATCCTCATCGTGTTTACTTACATACTGTAAAAACAAAAAAAAAAAAACACGCATCTGCATGTATCATATAAAGACAAGTTTATTATAAACCTCATTCTTTGTAGGTATATGGGCCGCACCCACTATTCCTGTCTCTGCTAAGGAGAATCTTGGGGACCCGATCGATATCAGGGTAGATATCATTCACCCAGAGCCCGTCGCTGCAGATACTTTTCCTGCAGCGACCTTTGTGAGGACACTGGCCCGACACGAGGAGGAGATAGGCGGTATTCAGGAGCGATTACTAGACATGCCCACACAGAGGTAGGAGGAGATCGAGGAGGAGCTGCTGACTCTAAGAGAGAGAGAAAATACGGCTAAGACAGAGGGGATCACTTTACGCACTAGGGTTAGATCATTGGAGCTGATTGAGACATGGCTTCATGGCATAGTGAGGGACGAGAGAGAGGCCCGTGAAAAGATGAGTGCCAGTTGGGTTTGATTCAGGAGGAGCTAGAGAGCCTCAGGCACTCGAGACTCCCATGATCAGTCATCACGAATTTTTTACCCATAGAGCTTCTGCCTCGTTATTTATGCATTGTCTAGTTTTAAAGATTGTAGAACTAAGAAAACATGTAGTATTTTTTGAGTAACCGCAATGAACCCAATTATCTATCAAATTATGGTATTATAAACACTTCGTCAATTTTATTTCAACTCTCTATTTATTCATGCAAACCATTTACTAAAACATTATGATTTTATGAAACATATCACTATCACACAATAAACTACTTCGTTGTCCCTCATAAACTGTTTCCATGGTCAATTTTTTAAAAACTATTTTGTTATAGATTCATGAATAATTTGTTACCACAACATAAACTCTTTACTATTACATTATATCTGTCAGATTTTTTTTTTTAAAGGGGGGGGGGGGGGGGGGGAGGGGGGGGGGGGGGGGGGGGGGGGGGGGGGGGGGGGGGGAAAAATGGGGGGGGAATTAAAAAAGAAATTCATGATCTTTTGAAAACTATTTGATACCATCTCATAAACAATTTTAGTATCCCTCATAAATAATTTCGATGTCATTAACCAAAAAAACTACCTTAGCTATCGAATGATAAACTATCATTTTATAAACCATTTTACTATCGTTGATAAACTATTGTACCGTCGTTCAATAAACTAACATTTTATAAACTATTCACAATCATTTCACGAATACCTTATGAATTACCTTCTTGACATCTTATATACTATTTTGCAATCATCTTCGAAAACTATGTTACTATTACTTATGAATTACTTGTCTTACCTTATGAAACCATTTTTTCATCACATAAATTATTTTATTGTCACCCCATGAGTCATTTAGCTATTGTCTTGTAAACCATCATACGATTTCTCCAGGGGACCATTTTATTTTCATCCTATCAACAACCTTACAGCCACCTTGTGAATCATTTTGTCATCTTATAAAACTGCTCGATATTTCTTTGGTACACACACACATTTTGACGAAAATAAGCATCGCATCGTTAGCCCTCAAATATACATAGCTTGATCACCTATATAATTCAGGAAGGACTATGCCATGTTGAGAGTAGTCACCGTTAAAAATCATGACAAATTTAAAATTTATACTGATTTTCTTAAAGAACTAAATTGATGTGTGCATACCCATAAAAAGTATTTATCACAAGGAATCAAGCTAATAATCATAATAACTAGGTAGACCTTTACTCCATCTTACTATAAAGTCAACATCATCTTATACCAAATCCTAAGCCAAAAAGCCAAGACACATCACTAGTCGCCCTAGGACAATTCGCTATCAAATTTGCTCGCCATAAAGAATTATTAAGCTAAATCATGCCATTCAACATCGAACTGATGCCATAGAACTTGGTAGTTTTGACATAAATTGGTATGGATTGGTTGTCAATGTATCATGCCATGATAGTTTGTGCCGAGAAGATCGTTCGTATTCCCTGGGGAAATGAAACATTAATTGTTCATGGTGACGGAAGCGACAACAAACACGAATCCTGATTAAACATCATCTCACGTACTGAAACCCAAAAGTACTTGCTAAAAGGATGCCATGTATTTTTGGCACATGTTTCCACAAAGGAGGCCGAAGACAAGTCAGATGGGAAGTGACTTGAAGACGTACCAATTATTGAGGATTTTTCCAGAAGTATTTCCCAAGGACTTGCCGGGTATTCCATCAGCCCGACAAGTAGAATTCCAAATCGATTTGATACCTGGTGCCACACCTGTAGCACGGGCGCCTTATCGATTAGCACCGTCCGAGATGAAGAATTGTTAGACCATAAGACCCATTCTCACCCTGGGGAGCTTTGGTCTTATTTGTCAAGAAAAAGGATGGATCATTCCGGATGTGCATTGATTACCGAGAATTGAATAAGCTAACAGTGAAGAACCGTTATCCGCTTCTAAGAAGTGATGATTTGTTCGATCAACTTCAAGGATCGAGTGTTTACTCGACGATCGACCTGAGATCGGGTTATCATCAACTAAGGGGTTCGTAAAAAGACATCCCAAAGATCGCTTTCAGAACTCGATATGGACATTATGAATTTCAAGTTATGTCGTTTGGTTCGACTAACGCAACGACTGTATTTATGGACCTCATGAATCGGGTGTGCAAACCATATTTGGATAAATTCGTGATTGTCTTTATTGACGATATTCTGATATACTCGAAGAGCAAGCAAGAGCATGAAGAGCATCTCAAGTTAATCTTGGAGTTGCTTAAGAAGGAGCAGTTGTATGCCAAATTCTCTAAATGCGAATTTTAGATTCTTAAAGTACACTTACTTGGCCACGTGATTGACAATCAGGGTATTCATGTGGATCCCTCCAAGATCAACTCTATTAAATATTAGGCATCTCCTAAGACTACAACGAAGATTCATCAATTTTTAAGCCTTGTCGGTTATTACCGAAGATTCATTGAAGGATTCTCCAAGATCGCCAAGCCAATGACCAAGCTTACTCAAAAGAAGATCAAGTTTGATTGAGGTGACAAAGCAGAAACAACTTTTCAATTGATAAAGCAAAAGTTGTGTAGTAAACTAATTATGGCTTTACCCGAAGGAAGTGAAGACTTTATCGCTTACTGTGATGCTTCGATCAAAGGTTTGGGCATTGTGCTAATGCAAAGGGAAAATGTGATTGCTTATGTATCACGAAAACTAAAAATTCATGAGAAGAATTATAACCAACTCATGATTTGGAGTTATGCGCAGTAGTGTTCGCTCTAAAGATCTAGAGGTATTATCTATACGGGACAAAATGTACCGTGTTTACCGACCACAAGAGCCTACAACACATCCTTAATCAGAAGGAATTGAACATGAAACAACGTCGGTGGTTGGAATTGCTCAGTGATTACAATTGTGAGATTTGTTATCACCCAGGAAAAGTGAATGTTATGGCTGACGCATTGAGCAGGAAAGAACAAAATAAGCCATTACGGGTTCGAGCCTTAGTTATGACTATTGGTTTGGACCTTCCCAAGCAGATTTTGGAGGCTCAGACTGAGGCAATAAAACCAAAAAACCTCAAGTCTGAAGATGTGGGAGGTATGCTGATTGAAAATTCGAAGGACCCAAAAGAACCCAGGAAGGAGAAGTTGGAACCGCGTGCAGACAGAACACTGTGTTTGAATAACAGAATTTGGTTGCCATGCTATGGCGATCTAAGGATTCTGATTATGCATGAGTCTTACAAGTCGAAATATTCTGTTCATCCGGGTTTTGATAAAATGTACCAAGACATGAAGCAATTATATTGGTGGCCTAACAAGAAAGCTGACATTGCCACCTACGTTAGCAAGTGTTTGACATGTTTAAAAGTCAAAGCTGAACACCAAAAACCAACTGGCTTGTTGGTACAACCTGAGATTCCTCAATGTAAGTGGGACAACATCACTATGGATTTTGTCACCAAGCTCCCAAGGACCCAAAGTGGAAACGATACCATATGGGTAATTGTAGACCGACTCACCAAGTCTGCACACTTTTTACCGATGAGGGAATCTGACCCTATGGACAAACTAGTAAGATTGTACCTAAAGGAAGTAGTCATGAGACATGGAATACCAGTCTCAATCATTTGTGACCGTGACCCTATATTTGCATCGAATTTTTAGAGGTCATTTCAGAAGGTTATGGGTACTCAGTTGGATATGAGTACGGCATACCATCCGCAAACCGATGGGCAAAGCGAAAGAACCATTCAAACTCTTGAAGACATGTTACGCGCTTGCGTGATAGACTTTGGGAATGGTTGGGAAAGACACTTACCGCTAATCGAATTTTCATACAACAATAGTTATCATGCTAGTATTAAAGGTGCCCCATTCGAGGCACTTTATGGTCGGAAGTGTAACACCCCCAGATTGGGTCGCAGCGGAATAAGGGTCCGGGGCGTGTTACTTCATAGATCAATAACACAAGATGTATATAGAATGACCAAAAAGTCGTTTAAAACTGATACATTGGATTTAACAAAGTATTTGTTACATAAGCCGAAGCTTCACTTGTCCACTTGTTCAAAATACAAATATTTCTAGCCCATAACAGTTATACAAAATGTAATGCGACAAAATCTTTAATGCATGATATCCAAATCAAAACCACCAATGTATCCCTTGCACCTCGTGCTTACTGATCCCCTGAAAAACATTGCTTTAAAACGTCAAAAATAATGTTGGTGAATTCATAGGTTTGATAAATCATATATTGTAGGACCACAAGATTTCCCAAGTGTATGATAATGCAACAGATGCAGACATCATATAAATGTAATTACGTTGCCCTAAGCTCATGACACTGAAGCTCGACATAAATGAATACCATATAAATGGCCTACATTGCCCGTGATGATGTTCTAACCCGCAACATCCTACGTTCGACATGGTATACGTTCGTTTGCCCAGTGATCGCTAATAACCCGAATGAGGATGTCAATCCCAATAGATCTAGTCATAACATTCGCGCTCATAATCCAGTAATTGACAGTTCATGATAATGGGCTCAACTACTTAGGCAACACGTAATCATAATATGAAACTTAACCACTTGTGTCCAGTTATAAAACATTTCATGTTTCTCACCCCAAAAACTTATAAAACAAAAGCATGTAAAACGTGGGGCTATGAACTCACCTTGAGTGAGCGAATAACAAGAATATCACAGATAATGCGCCACGCAAATCGTCAGATGCAACCTATTTAAATTAAGGTCGTATAAGTACTAATCACATTAGGTAATTACTACCATGCATAATTCTATATAGCTAATCACCATCTAATTGTTTTGGAAAATTTATGTTTAATAAGTTAAAACGTTTATAATTACCGTTGTAGTAAAACTGGCGTAACTTTCCCGTTTTAAGCCTGATTTTGACGTTTCTTATGCTCACGCTTTCGTATTAGGACGAGTTATCATAATTTGACATTTTCATATTTTTGATCCTCTTATGAACAGTGTTTTTACTGTTCACGCCAGTTATAAAGTTATTTTTATAGTTTTAGTTATCGTAAAACCCGTAAACGTCGTATTTTATTCGTTATAGCTCCGTTTTTAGCGATTATTTCTGCGAGCATAGTTACCCGTAATTGAAAGTTATATTTATTTATGAGGTTTAAAAAAATAAATGTTTCTGTCATGAGTAGTAACTTTTATAAAAATTGTTTTATAAAAGTATTAATTGTCGTAAACTCGCGAAATTCATAACACATTCGTTATTAATTGAAAATTTTCGTTTCTTATCAATTTGGAATCCTAAAAATATGTGTAATCTGTTAAAAATACTAAACTTGCTGTTTTATATAATTTTTATAAATTGTTTTATAAAAATTCTTTTATAATTCTGTTTATTTATCGTATAACTTGTTTTTACCGTAACTTTTTCGTTATTTATCCGTTTTTCAAGTTTCTTAGCTTTTTGGAATCGTCATGAGACGTACTATTTTATAAAAATATAAAGTGGACAGGTGATGTAAAATAAAACAGAAAGTTAGGGTGTCTTTCTTGATTCCATATGTAAACTTTGTTTCTATAACTTTCAACTTTGTATTTTACCATAAGTCTTTTATACTATATATATATTATATGTCCTACATATAATAAAGTCCATTAGTCCATCATTGTCCTCATATGTCCAAATTACCAAGATTAACAAGTTTATCAAGTTGATTATACACATTTACTTGTAGTTTTTCATGTAAATCATTAAAAACCCTAATCTTTCATTAACACTTTTTAAGCTTAACCAAGGTTGTTCATCACTTATACTTCCATTATAACCTTATTTTAGTGTTCATATAACATCACTAAAAGTCCATAAACAAAATTAACATGTCATTTGCATTACTTTTACTTGTAACATATTAAGTAAACTTTATAAACCCTAATTTGTACATAATCATTTTTACACCAAAATAACATGGTACAATCCTTTTACATCCATTTTAACTTGATCTCATTAACATCATAACATGTTTAAAAGTGAACAAATCCATAATTATAAGTAAAAATCCTTTTTACATGTTAAAAAGTCCTAAATGGTGATTTTGCTATAAAGACTAACATATGCATAAAAACTCATGAAATTAAAAGATAAAGGTGCTAGATAACCTTAATGATGAATGATGATGTTGAAAAATAAGAGCTAAACCCTTGCTTAGACTTAAAACCAAAGCTAGCAACCAAGAAAACCCTAGTTTTCCATATAAAACCCTAGCTTTCCTTTTCTTGATAAATACTTGAAAATGGTAAACCAATGCTTGGAAACATCTTAGAATATCTTAGGAATGATGTGTGTATGGGTTGTATAAAATTTTGTATGGTTTGTTTAATTGAGGAGTTTTGAGCCGTGGGTTGAAAGAGAGCCAAAGAGAGTATTTTTGTTTGATTTTTGGTTAAGTCTTGCTATCTATGTGTTACTTGCATCATATAAGAGTTAGATGGTCAAAAGTTTGCAATAGTTGGTCTTAGGAACAAGATAAGGGTCTTAAGGAAAGACCATAGTCTTGTCTTTGGTCAAAGGAACATGCTAGCTAGGTTTTAATGGTTTAGATGTTGTACAAAACCAACTTGCAAGATTTATTTCATATTTCTTTGTTCAATTTGCACATAGACCGGCCCATATTGAGATATATATATATATATTTGTAAAATTTTAGTATTGGGTATAAATGTGGGGGTGATTTGTTGAAGCGTAGAAAAGTTTGGTGGTTCAAGGGAATGCCCTAAACCAATTATATCGCGAAAACGTAAACACTTTACGTAACCGATAAAAATAAAATGAACAAAGGCCATAATTATTCTCAAAATAATTATTTAGTACTTGATTAATGTAAACGCTTAATTGTTTGGTGCCCGTTTACATTGAACACTAATTTTTAGCTTACGCAATTTTACTTAATACATGAAATTACAAGCAAACGCGCACGACACTAAAAATAAATAGTAGATTTATCGACTTTGTCAATGACTTGAAAACACGGGGTGTTATAGCCTTCCACCGTTAAACGAGCCTTGTCCTCAAGGCTTACGATGCAGCACTTGACGACGGTGCGGTCTTGGTGAAGAGGTGTGGGTATTTCTTCTTGAATAGGTCTTCACGTCCGACATTTTGTGAAAAAAGGATGAAATATAGTTGAAAAAGAAATGAAAAAAAACCAGACCTTCTCTTGGAGTTCCATTGAACCTTGATTAATGGAATGCGGCTTCGCTTCAATCGTTTAACTTCACGGTCCATGATCTCAATGGGTTCATCCACAAACTGAAGCTTGTCATCAAAATGATGTCCATCCAACGGAACGGCTAACGGTTCTTTGGCATAGCACTTTTTCAAGTTGGATACATGAAATGTATTGTGAACCCTGCTTAGTTCTTCTGGAAGCTCGAGTTTGTAAGCAACCTCTCCAACCTTTCCTAATACCTTGAAAGGTCCAACATACCTGGGGTTTAACTTCCCCCGTTTGCCAAAATGTACGACCCCTTTCCAAGGCGAAACTTTAAGCATAACTTTATCCCCGACTTGGAATTCCATCGGTTTACGCTTCAGATTGGCGTAACTCTTCTGTCGATCACGAGCGGCTTGCATCCTTTGCTTGATTTGGACAATTCTCTCAGTTGTCTCTTGGATTAGTTCTGGACCGAGGATTTGAGCTACTCCAACTTCGGTCCAACAAACAGGTGAATGACACTTTAGACCATAAAGTGATTCGAATGGTGCGGCCTTGATGCTAGAGTGATAGCTATTGTTATAAGAGAATTCAACTAACGGTAAGTGATTAACCCAACCTTTTCTGAAATCGATCACGCAAGCACGCAACATATCCTCGAGAGTTTGAATTGGCCTCTTGCTTTTCCTGTCTGTTTGTGGATGATATGGAGTACTCCAAAAGTTGGATGCGAACCTCGGGTCGCGATCACAAATGATTGAAACAGGTATTCCATGCCTTGTGACAACCTCCTTTAGGTATATT
>BQNB010143531.1:3941-16980 GCA_026074375.1 Tanacetum coccineum | reverse complement strand
AAATGATTAACGGTTGATTAAAACTCAAATAGGGACTAACGGTGCAATAACGGTTCACTTTAAAGGACTAATGGGTTTTTTATAAGAATAAGGACTAACAGTGTAATTCAATATCAACTTGAAGGGTTTTTAATTCAACAAGGACGAGTGATGCAATGGACTTGAAATGCAAGGATCGCATGTGTCATTGTGTAATTCTAGTTAATTAATGAAAATGACTTCCTTCCTAAACTTCATCATCCTCGTTTAAAATTTTAGAAAAAGACAACGTTTTTTGTTTTTAAGCTTGTGGGATTGTACGGTTATCGTCGGTGAAAAATGAACACACCACAATGATCGAAAAAGGATCACGATCGTAATGGTATAAGTTAGAAGATCCGCCAGCAACCGAAACACGAATCCGAAAAACCGAAACAACATGAATGAGCACGAATGAGCATGTTGTTCTTAATATGCTTTAGTATAACTCGTTTAGTTGTTTTTCGTGTTATATAAATCGCCCTAGTCACATGTGTAAATCGCCCACGTTAGCAATGGCATAGATCGCCTGTTAGATGATATACTTCACCCAAAATGTTTGAAACGTATAGATCTCCTACACGCGAAATGTATTGTTCGCCTCTTGTTTGAACGTATAAATCGCCTTACAAAGAAAACGGTATAGATCGCCTTTGGTTTGTTGTATAGATCGCCCACGATATTATGTATATATCGCCCTTGTTACTCAGATGTATACATCGCCTGTTTTACATTCACGTATAGATCGCCCGCTTTCGTTCACGTATAGATCACCTTTACTAAATGTATAAATCGCCCGTGTAACAGAATGGTATAAATCGTCTAGGATGGAAACAAAAACGTACAATGTCCTTTTTTCTTGTCTTTTACATAAATGAACAAAACGCATTGTGTCCTTTCTTTCTCGTGCCAACCGTGACCAAGGTAAATAAGCTAACCAAAAAGCTCAAATAAGCAGCTTTAACCTAGAAAATAAGCTTGTCAATAAGCTTGTAAATAAGCTTTTAAAACCACAAAAAAAACCCACGACCTAGAATTATAATAATCTTGAACAAGCTATGTCAAGGACTTGACAAATAAGCTTTCAAAAACAAAAAAAACCATTTGAAACAACAAAGAAGCCACAAACAAAAGCGCACAAATTAGCAACAAGAATAATAGAATAAGACAAAATTTTGTGTTCAAGGGATAAAGCAAAAAAATCTGTTTTTCTTACAAAACTGTTTTTGAACCACTATAATTTTGTAGGCCACGTGAAGAGTTTTTATATATAAAAAAAACTTGTTAGAGTAATAAGCAAAATAGAAAGAAAAGAAGAAGAAAAAAAATTAGATAAGCCGAATGTAAAATTTTTAAATAAGCCGTATCCAATAAATTCTAATAAGCTCACCACAACAAAAACACTAAACCTATGTTAATCCTAATTCTAATAGATAATGGGGTTTTCAGCCTAAGAGACTGACACATATTTGTGGTAACTTAGATCAACTTAAGACACAATAAAACACGCAAGCAAATAGACAAAAGATAGAAGAGAGGTCTAGCCAAATATAAAAAAATTGTATTAACCATGATTAATCCATTTAGAACGTTGGTTTGTTTATTTAGTGCAATGAATACTTATCTCGATGCGGCATATCATTCTTAAGACTTAGGCCTTACTTCTTCCTAAGACCTAGACACGTAGAATTTTATCACAATTAAACGCATCCGCATAAAGCATTCAATTTGCTGATTATAATCTATCTTAGGGGTTAAAGCAATGGTGATCTTGTTAAACCTTGGCTCATAGAGACTTTAACCACTTACTGCTTAATGGTAATTTATATACTAGTAGTCCACTGGCCAAGTCTTTACCAATTGATTAAGAACGTACTTGTTGATCCTAAGGGCCACCTGCCGGTCCAACTAAGCTCACTAATCTAAAGGCGATGATAGGTCATTATTTGTGATCCTATTGGTCTAGATATATAAATCACTATATGGAGAGCCATCCCGACATCTAGCTAACTTGGTCTGTATCACTAGATCGAGTAGAATGATAGGTCGCATACAAAAGCGCGTAAACAAGTATAAATTGATAAACATAAACAAGAAATCAACGATAAATTAAGCATTTGATATAAACAAACCAAACATTCAAATCTTGATAATAATGGCTAATACCCAAGGGTATTAGCCCTCAAATGTCATAATCAATACAAGAGTAATAATCCAACCAAGGCAGACTAACCGAGTTAAACGAATGATACCAAAAATTGAATGATTACTAGAGTATAAAAGATTACAAAGTGTTTCCTATGGAATGAGTAGCTTTGATTGACCTCTTCTACTCTTCTTGTCTTCTGAAAATCGACTTTTGTGGTTAAGGTATAAAAAATAAGATCAAGCACACTAAAAACCCGTTTTTAGGTTTTCTATTTATAAGGTCTAGAATTTGGTCAATACGACGTATCGAATGTCTTGGATATGGCATATCGGGGGTTTCTTGGAGTAGGGGCCACGTTCGATATCTTTCAGAATATTTTATTACTTTAAATTAAATACGGCGTATAGACTCCTTATGGATACGGCGTATTGATCTTGAATCCTTCGTGGTCTTTTGTAAAGTGCAGGCATAGATACGCCGTATCTTTCTTGATGGATACGGCGTATAGGATGTCAGAGTCAATTTCTTTAAATGTCTTTGTTTAAGCTCCAAAATGCGTTCTTTTTTGCTAATCTTTACTAAGTACTCCATAATTACTGCAATTCTCAAATACAAATGATTAAGTAACAATTCTTGCAATAATTATACAAAATAGGTTATTTACATGGGATATATGATGCTATAAAAGTAATGTTATTTGATGTCATTAGAACGCAAAGTCAAAACACGAAAGCTTTGGCATAAGGCTGGAAGAGGAGTCACGGCGATCTCCTCCTTCCGAGCAAACAACTCCGATAAACAACAATGTCGTAGAGGAAACATGTACCAATGAACACCAATGGAAAGGAATGGGGGCAACCTGTAATTTGTACGAACATAGCAAATAAACATTTACCCTGGCATATGGACGGTGACAGATGGAAACATTCGAACCAACCCAAAACAATATCGTCGGGCTAAACATAAGGCGTTTAGGGCATAAACCAATGCTAAAGAGCTAAACATAAACGTATGAACATTACAAGTGGGCCAATGCAACAAATAACAACGTATGAAACCATAATGTACATTACATTAGAAACTGAAATACATATTGCAAGTCTAAAATAGCCGGACATGACCGACAATTACAGAGAAGAAATGTTACGAGTTAGTTACCAGGAAAGGTCAAGGGCCAAGCGTGATAATTCAATATCTACGTAGAAAAAAGCAATGTTAGGCCCATCGAACCTACAGAGGCTTGACCAACTATACTAAAGGTCCCAGGGGGAATCCATTCGGCTTAGGGCAGGTGGCATGACTTAGGATCCGCTGGATGGGCAACCACACATCTACAGTCAGTTTGCCCTAAGCTCGGAGCAACAAGTGTTCTCCAACATACCACGCACCCTTCCCCTAACAGAAAATGGACTTACAAAAAAAAGGAAAGAAAAAAGAAAAAGCTAGAAACCTAAGCCCTAGAAGGGGGAGTAGCAACCTCTTAAACGGTAGAAGAAGGAACAGAACCATCACCTTTCTCTCTAGCAGAAAGGGCCACAACAACATCACCAGTACCAGAGGAAACACGCTCCGACCCTGTCATGGTCAACTCAGTAACATCATCAACAACATGTGATACACCCTGCACAAACATATCCTATGGCTTGGTATTAGCAACAACATCTACCATCTCATTGTCTGGCCGATCAACCATTGCATTAACCCACTCCTCATTTGGCTCTAAGGCAACGGCAAAGGAAGTAGGAACGGTATTAGAGAGCAACTCCAATAATGTAGAAGCAAGTGTCACAGTTGACTCATTTACAATAGAAGGAGAAACATAAGCATCCCTTGAAGCGGGGACGGTGGCTGGACGAGCCAATTTTTCAGGCTTAAGCTGAAGGATGATAGCAAAGGTTCAGCAGCATGTTCAGAGATCTTGTTCAAAAATGCATAGTCAGTTTGAGTGACCAGGGGGAAGCTTCAACAAGCCTATCCTGCATTCCATTCACAAACTGAGAAATTTTCTTCAAAACTGCAGTAAACTCTTCTTTAGTCCGATGCATGCTCAAACCACGTTCAAACCCAGCACTAGCCGCCAAAGAAATGAGCTCAACCTGAACTCTACTAAACTCATCCGAAGCAAGGAACTTCCAAACTAAAGCCTGAAACTAGCCCCGGAAGAAGGATACAAATGCTGGAGGAGTAGCCTTCAAGCGAAGGATTTCTTCATCCTTCTTAGCTTCAAGAACAGTGGCCCAGTTTAGATCAGCGAAAAGACAAGCCACTTCAGCATGCAAACTATCAAAGCTCTTGGTAAGGGATTTAATCTTCTTTTTCCTCTCCTTTCCCTTGGCTTTGGACTTAGCATCGGAAGCAGAAAGCTTATCATTCAACCCAGTAATTTGTCTCTGCAAAGCGGACACTTAGGATTCCAACCCAGTCAAGCTAGCAAACTTTTCCTGATAACCTTTCAACCTTGAATCCGTTGATTGCACATACTCATGATGAGACTGAAGCAAACCATGATACCAAGACAAAAGCTTACCACCACGCGACATCATTAAACAATGAAGAACACTCATCTTGGCAGTCAGATGGTCGGAGGACAAAGCTTCGATCCGAACCATTTCCCCTGGTGTTGGAAATTGATCCACCACAGTCTTGCAAACAGAGGGATCCTTGAAAACTTCCTTGGCAAAACCTTTAGAGTAGGCTGGTGAGGAGCATCCCACTCCTCACGAGTAAACTCGCAATTCTCAGCAATACCACCTTCAGGATAAGTGGCATAATAGGGACCAGGGGAGAAGGGAAAGAAATCTTTATGAATGGCATCCCTAGAAAGCTCTCTGAAAGAAGGTGCAGGACAAGAAGAAACTCGTAGACGACTCACACCAACAAACGGTGCAACTGCAGCATCAGCATCAGTCATGATGCCCTTTACCCGAGAACTTGTGAAATAAAAGTAATAAGACAAGAGAAGAAAGAAAAAACCTAAACAAATCAAAGAAAAGGGAAAATACCTTGGGTATTTAGGCCTTTAGCAGCGGGGGCAGCATAGCCTCTACTTTGGTTCCCTGATGGAGGAATCACAGCAGCAGAACGAATGGGAGTAACTATTAGAATCTCATAGCAAGCATCATCATCATCACTTTCTGCACCAGAATCATCAGCAAACAAATTGGGACGGGTGGTACTATCGGAGGATTGGGTCACAGCAGACCTCGTACGCTTAGCAACATGGCCCGAAACAGAACCAGACGTAGAGGCTTTTCGCTTCTGGAAAGCTTCAACCTTAGCACTAGGATTGCTAACAGCAAGTTCCTCCGGAGTAGGATCCGAGACATCAGCAACAACAACAACATTAAGAATACAGTAAAATGGAAGCCTTTGAAGGGTTGGTCTGATATCATGATGGGGCTCCTCTTGAACTTCAGCACCAATCCACTCAGGCAAGTAGAGAAAATCATGAATACCCATAACTGCGCAAAAGAGAAATAAAGTTCAGTAAAATGCACACAAAGCAAAGATAAAAAAAGGTTAAAATCCACCCCCCATACCATTTCCATCGGCACCCCGGAGCACCGGATCACAAGTCTGACTCTTCCAAACACGACTCAACCCAAAAAAGACCAACGCCCCCTCAGGCATATCCCTCAGTTTCACCACATGTGCACTCAAACAGCGCACATCAGCCATTCTATAAGAACCATCAATAGGCTTAGGGTCATCAATCCCCAAATCAGGGTGCCTCCAGGTCATGTACTCATGAATGGCCCTCTGATCGATCAGAAAAAAGCCACTCTTCCAATGCTTCATGTAAGAACGATTATCGTCAATGCAAACCAGGGACGGAGCACGACGCTTAGCAAAGGAAAACCAATCCCCTTGTTTGAAAAGAGTCTGGAACTCGAAACAACATCACTGGCGGCTCTATCTACAAAGACCGGCAAAGCACTTCGAAAGTAATAACCTTGTTTAAACCCAAGGGACCCTGCTGAGTGAAATGAACCTTGTAATGCTTGATAATAACAAGAAGAAAGGAGGAGAAAGGAATACGAACACCAGAAAAATCAAAAATACGATGATACACACCAATAGCATCATCCGGAAGTTCAGACATCACAAAGTCTTCTGAAGGAAGCCGAGGGTGAAGGTCACGAGGAATCTTATACTTAATGATCAACTCATTTAAATTGTCCTGGATGAGTCGGGAGTGGTACAGATTCATATCTCTCTTAGCCATAATTTAAAAACAAGAAGGGAAGAAAAAAGGTACCTAAGCGAAAGAGGAAGGAATCTGGAGCAAAGTAAACAGCGACAGAAAGAGTAAAGATAGCTCCGAAAACAATATGTGTTTTTTACTACGGTAAGAGTGAAACAAAAAGTAAAACCAAAGGCAGTCTTTATAGAAGAAAGAGTGAAAAGACGTGACGGTTGGGTGGCAATTATGACGCACCACACGTTTAAAAAGAAAACTTACGGCTACAAAACGGCCATGTCCGCAAAAGCATGACGTCGATAGCTAAGCATTTAAGTCTAGTATTGATAAGGTAACTTGACAGTACTAGACTGGGGGGACATGATGAGGTATAGTCTCCCTCGAAACTTTCAAAGAAGAATTGTAGCTTAAATACCTCTGCCAAACTAGCACGGGCCAAACTGGATAAGTACTCTGGAGATGCTGGCATGTCGAAGGACATGTTAGGTCCGGAGCAACCGGGAGAACTCTAGAGAAGCTAGTATGTCGAAGGTTTTGATGTGCTTGTGCTGATCTGATCCAACGCATAACGTGTTTCACTTGTTCCTCGTTTCGTAACGGGTCGTTCGGTTGATGCATTTCCTCTAGGAACCATTTGGGAGATATCGCATATTTTTTGTATTTTCGAATCATATTATGTAATATGATGCATGTGTACATCATATTAATAATCCTCTCTTTTTTGAGCGCTCGTGTAGGATTGGCTAGTATGACCCATTTCTTTTTCAGAACACCAAATGCTTGTTCGACATCTTTCCTTGCCGATTCCTGCTTTTGCTTATACAAAATTCGCTTGTGGTCATCATCAGCTGATTCTGGGATCGTCTTAACGAGTGGCGCCAATTCCGGGTATATCCCGTCAACAAGATAGTATCCACTTGGATAAGTTACGCCGTTAGGCACAAAAGGAATCTCTGGTGCTCGTCCGGTTTTGAGATCGTTAAATAAAGTTGATTGATATAAAACGTTGATGTCGTTGTTCGACCCAGCAACACCGAAGAAAGCATGCCATATCCATAAGTCTTGCGACGCAACAGCTTCAAGCAAAATAAAGGGATTCGGACCATGATCACGTCTAACGTATTGCGCTTTAAATGCATACGGACAAGCGAATCACTCCCAATCCATACAATCAAGGCTTCCTAACATCCCCAAAAACCCGTGCTTTTCTTCGTGATGCAAATATAGTTTTTCGACATCAGTCATCGTAGGTTTCCCCATAAATTTGCATAACAGATTCACAAAAATAATCAAGAGCCAGACGCGAACTTCTCTCGCCGATTTGCATATATTCATCTAGAATCTCGGCATGAACACCGTATGCCAATTGACGAATTGCAGATGTGCACTTTAGCAACCCGGAAATGCCTTCTTTTCAGGTACAATCAAAATTATTACAAAAGAATGGATCGTGATCAATTACAGCAGTAACTATCTCGTTGAAAAGAGGGCGAGCCATTCGGAACGTCTTTCAAAATTTTACTTCATCGTACATCGGTTCGTCGCTAAAAAAAGCGGCGACTAAACGATCATGAGCACCATAACGATCTCGAGTTATGTGGTTTCTTGTCACTCGGTTTGCTCGGCGTCTATTCTTAATAAACGCAATCGCTCGTTTAATAAAAGTCTTCTTACGGCTAGTAACCTCTTCTTCTCCGTCTAAATCTATGCCCATAAACGTATACGAATTCATTTTGCGTAAATGAGAAGTGTTTATAAAAGGAGAGAGTTTTGTATAAAATGAAAGAGTTGTGTTTAAAAATGGGTGAAGTAATGGGTATTTATAAGTAAAAAGTAGGGTTTTTTTTTAAATCTTTTTTTATACAACGGATAGAATAGAAGGGGGCCCCACATTTTTTTAAACTCACACTCGGTGAGTATGTGACATAGTCCACCAAATTTTCGAACGAAACTCACCTCACTTTTTAAACTCACCGAGGTGAGTTTTGCCAAACTCACCTCCACTCCGTTCAGCCTTAATTTGACACTTTTATAACTGACGCTATTAATTGAGGCCATACGTTTTTTTATTGTTTTTAAACTTTCAAGCATTTAACCATTAACCACCATTTATAATTGAGGCTATTAAATGTTTTCAAGATTCCATGCATTAAATTTTTAACATTTCCTAAATTAGCAATTTTTCAACTTTCAAGAAAATCCTAAATCTCCTTTATAAGAGCATCCACTATGGTGGTTTAAGAATATGTCTAAGAAATTTTGAAGAGGTCCAAAAAATTTTACATCATAGTGAGCAACTGTTTCAAGTCTAGGTGACATGAAAAGGTCTAGGATTTTGAAGAGGTTTAAAAATTAATGACATTGCATTAGATGACAAGTTTATAAACCACCAAAAGTTTTATTTATAGTGGAATGGGGTTTATAATATGAAAAACTTTAAAAAAATTAATGACATTGCATGAGGTGTCAACTTTATAAACCTTTTAATATGTTTACCATAGTGGATGCCCTAAGGAGTATAGATAAAATTATTGTAAAGATTTGTAAAAACAATTAACTCATTATTACAAATTGTAATAGATTATAATAAAAAATATTAATTGTGGTTTTAAGTTAGTTTTGACTCTATTTTAACCAAGTCATCATCACTTCAATTTATCAATTAAACTTAAAAATGTTCATGGGAAAAAAAGTTTTTGTTATATATATTTAAAAAAAAGTCATGACCCGGCTGGGTTTATCAAACCAGTCAACGAAAAACTAGCGGTTCAATCCGGTTCACAAACAAGCAAAAACCCGGTCACATCCGGCTCGATTTTCGAACCGGTTCACGATTCAACCTGTTAAACCGACCGAATCAACCCGGGTTTTAAAACATTGGAAAATTTTGCGTTGGGACGGGCTAATTTTTTCGGGGGAAAAAAATTTCTTTTTTTTGTATGATTCGGGGGGAAAAATTTTGCGTTGGGACGGGCTAATTTTTTCCCGAATATTTTCTTTTTTTGGGACGGTTTTGTAAATTTTTTTACGGGAATTTGTGTAAAAAAATCGTAAATAGTTAAAAGGCGAGGGTCCGTTTTGTATTTTTTTTTACTTTGGCCAGATTTTAGGCTATTTTTGGTTTTTTTTTTCTAATTTTTTCCCGAATATTTCCTTTTTTTGTACGATTCGAGAATTTTTTTTTTGCGTTGGGACGGGTTAATTTTTTCACGAATATTTTCTTTTTTTGGGACGGTTCGATATCTTTTTTTTTGCCGATGAATGTAAAAAAACAATAAAAACTTGACGTGTTTTTTTTGTTAATTTTTTTACGGCTTTTTTTGTGTAAGAAAATCGTAAATAGTTAAAAGTTGAGGGACCGTTTTGTGGAATAATTTTGTGCATGAAAAAAAATAAAAAATGGAAAAATAATTGTGAAGTTGACGTCCTAACTTTTTCAATTTGTGTAATTTTCAAAAAATGTATTTATACCTGAACGATTCACTGAGTCCCCATGTTAATGGTTTAGTATTTCCAAATTCACATCAAATATTTAGAATAACTATTATATTATTTAAAACATAAATGTGTGTATTTATAACAAAAATGTAAAAAATACAATTATTGAAGCGTGCATGTAAGTTTTTGGTAGTTCTTTCAGTTCTCGGCATTAAGTATTGTGCAGAAAAAGAAAGTGTACACCTATAATCCATATAAAGTATACATATATATATATAAAAATAAATAAATACATACATATACACATATACATATACACATATACATATACACATATACATATACACATATACATATATACATATACATATATACATATACATATATACATATACATATATATATACATATATATATACATATATATATATATATATATATATATATATATATATATATATATATATATAGGATATTTAAATTAATAAATGTGTACATATATATATATTGTGTGTATATATATATGAAATATATATATATATATATATATATAATATATATATATATATATATATATATATATATAGTATATAACATAATATCCCGCCCAACGGGCGGGTTCGCTTCATAATAATATAGATAATACTAAGAAACTGTAATAAGAATAGCTACAAAAACAGACCACATAATAATTTTAACAAATTACAACGAAACAAAGTTGTTGGTAGTAATACAAAAGATATTCAGGAAGTTGTATATAGAAAACAATGATGCCTATTCAAATAGGACATAAGACTTCTTTGTAAACAATGTTTGTCATTGAGTTTGAATGGTTGCCGTCTTTGTCTAAACAAAGAACCTTCAATCCTATGTTGCTTTTGACTCTTAACAGACTTCTTCCAGTGTATCTCTATGCTTATTTGCAAACAAAGAAAATACCTTTCAATTAGTATACATTTAAGCAAAGATCTTATGTTAAGAATAACATCTGAACATACTGTTTAAGGAGGTGCTTGACTTTGGGAATTGGTTCTCTCGACTATATTTTTCTATAACTAAAATGCTCTTAAAAAACACATGCTCTTAAAAACAATTCTTGTGTGATCTATCATTCCAGATATTGCAAACGCATCAAGTAATATGTTATAAGTTTTTTGCGTGAACCTAAAAAAACAAAAATGAAAGACAAATCTTAGGTACACGATTCAATTAAACTGTCTTGATACGAGTAAAATGATATATCCATTAGAGTCTCGAGACCTTATTATTAGCAAAACTAAACTAAAAGACATGGTATAGTTAGCCATGGTTTTAACTGTGAAAATGAAACACATGAGCATCTAGAATTTCTTCAACAACAGCAAGTGTTTCTTCTTCCCTTCGATCCCGTAAGCACTAATGAGCAGGACATAGTTCACAACATTAGATTTCATCGTAGCCCTTTGCATCTGCACGATACATCAGGATTATAAAAGATAAGAAATTAAATATAAACTACTTCAAAAATATATATATCCTTTTTCATGCTACCTGATCATATATTTTTGCAACCTCCTTATTCTTCCTATTAGTAAATTATTTTCCATTAAATACGCTGAAACAAATAATCACAAATGAGTAAATGTTCAATATGGGAAGGGTAAAGCGGTCGTATTTTTCAAATGTTTCATAAGTTTGCGCTTCTAGATAATCCATGAGAGGCTGCAATGAACAAAATAGCGCATAAATGCAATAAGTGACAACGAAGCCAAATAACAAATATTTAAAAAAAAGGGAATACACAAATAACTTACTTGCAACGGAGATTGAAGAAAATCTCTGTAACCAATCTGTAAAATTAAAAGAGATCAATTAACACAACATTCTAACAAAACAACGAAAAATTAATATGAAGAATAGGCTGATAATCTCACCTCAAATCGTTCTTGTTCGAAAAGAGGGTCCATTCTCTCATATAAATAACCAACATAGTTCAAGTACGACTTTAAGTCATGTCTTGGCAATTCTGGTTAATGCAACATTAAAAAGCAGCCTTATTAATAGTAAATCCCTATAAAGACAAGAAACCATTTTGAGTTGTTACATAAAACACAACCACTTTGATTTGATCGTATAAATATAGATAAGTCACTAAATAGAGAAACCTACGCTGAGCAACGATATCAGTTTGGTTGGCAGCGGATGGTGAGCTCTTAGCAGGGATGCTGTGCACAGTTTTCCAGAAAGAAGTACCTGAAAACATTTCAAGCGAGGCTAATTATTCTTGGTGCATTTGAGATAACATCAGAAAAAGGAAAGATCATAGATATTGAACAATACATTTGAACCAAAACTATTAATATACATGTATTGAATAGTTAAAGAAACCGCTCAACAAGTTCTGATGACGCTTAGATAAACATGGGTAGCTCCGTGTATCTGTTAAGTAACACTGAAATGGTTAAGGAAAGTGTTAATGTAGCATATAAGAATTAACTTATCATAAAAAATGAAAATTTTTTAATCATACTTACTTCAGTATGAAAAATGGCTGCTTTGAAAGCTAGCCATACCATCGCCCGATTGAACTTATTGAAGGTAGTGAAGACCTGCGAGTCACATACATAACTTAAAATCGATACTGATAAAAAAGATTATTTCAATGTAGAAATAGTATTATTAAGTATGATTAACTTATATATTGTTTAGCAAAAGTTTAAATACTCACAGAACATCGAGGGCAACTGGTTGTGATGTTCACATAAAAGACAAAAAGAAATCCATAATTCCCAAGAATCAGTAACCCCTACTACCTGTAAGCCACAACTTCGAATAATGACGAATCATAAGAATAAATAAAACAATAATGAGAACATTGATGTGTAAATACACCACAAATACCTGCATATTATTAAGGTTCTGTAGAATTTGGTTAACACATCTGGCATAATTACCAGAAGATTTCCCCTTTGGCGTAGGAAGGAGACATGCCTGAAGATGAACATAGTATAAAAGTATATCAAATGAGAAAAAGCAATAACTAATTAACTATATGTAGAACATGCAAAAATAAAATTATTTGCAACGGATGGACATAACAGGAACATACGTTCATATTTCTTCTCAAATTCACTGGTGAAATGCCTCTTAACAAAAGTACTATTGCCTACATGATGCACAAGGAATTGAAGTGAAGGCATACATATTTAGCAAAACATATAGAATCATAAGACATAAGAGTACAAACTTAACAT
>BQNB010143530.1:2699-16981 GCA_026074375.1 Tanacetum coccineum | reverse complement strand
AAATGTAAATGTGTAGTTTTTATTTAAAAGTTAAACTTTGTAAAATGTTTGTTATCTTGTACATTTATATATATATATATATATATATATATATATATATATATATATATATATATATATATTAGATGTGTATATATATATATACATATGCCTAAAGTTTTATAAACTTCGATCATTGTATATAAACGTAGGTATTTGTTGAAGCGTACGTTAATTTTTACGGTTCCGGGAATACCTAATTGTCATTTATCGCGAAACGTAAACACTTTCACGTATCCGATAAAATAACTTGTGAAATGTTAATAATTATTCTCAAAATAATTGCTTAACCCTTGTTTGACGTAAACAATAATTTGCTTAATGCCCGTTTACGTTAACTGATCATTTTTAGCTTACGCGATTTAACGTAACGATTTCCATTAAAAACAAACGCGTACAATACTAAAAATAAATGGTGACTTTATTAACGTCGTACATTGTCCTAAAACACGGGGTGTTATATATTACATCGAATACTATTGAGCATATCTCTGTCGACCTAAGTCATACATAGTTGATTAGGCTATGTATACCTTAGGTTTACATTGACATCCCTTTTTCTTTAGTTATTTGTTTGTGATTGTAGCGTAGTTGGTATAGAGACTCGTAATGTGTATAAATTGTCGTATCCCCCAAGTATCTGATGAATGGTGTTACGTTATATGTCAATTGGTTTATTATTTCCTTGCTACTTTCTACCACACATGTGGTCCTCTGAAATTTTATGTTCACCTTATGTGTTTATCTTACTACGTGCATATCGTTTGATATGTTGTCGGGTATTATCTATGTGTTCGAAAAATTTATTATCTCAGCGTATAAGTTATTTCGAATAATAACTTTTGTTGTAAGTTTAGGGTTTGGTCGTAATCGCTCTTGCTAGACATAAATATTTTAAATCGATATTCCTCCCAACTCTTACCCACTACGCCGCCCCCTTTTTCTTATCTTTTTCAAGTTTCACTTTACTCCCTCCTCATCTGAATTTATCACTTACTTCACAATTTTACGTTTCTCATCCTTTTCCTCGAAACTGTTGATTACCAATCCTTATGGGATTCCCAATCGAGATTTTCACTCCCGTCATGATCATAATCATCGCATCTCTTATTTTCCTGATCTATCCGATGTGTTTCTTTTCACGCAGTGATGTATCTATTGTTTTAGCGTTTTACATTTTTGTTGTATTCCCTATATTTTGCATTTTGTTGTATTACGAACAGAAATACTATGGATCTAATTGAATAAGGCTTCGCGTCGTGTATTTTATGGTTTAATCTTTTTCGTTATAATCACTTATTGATATGTGCCATACCTCGCATCTTGGCATGATTTGAAGTCATTACCTAGAAATCTTTCAAATGTATTTAGTATTTTATTGAAAAGGCGTTTATTGATTGTAAATGAGAAAAATATTTTGGACTGACAAATTGTCGAATAGTGGAGGAAGGAAATTTGATTTTTGTAGGGGCTACTGTTTCTTGCCTGAAGTACTATGTGTGGCGCTTTTGAAATGATTCTTCAAGTTTCATAGCATTCATCGGAAATAGCTTCTCTATTTCCATTTTCCGGGCACATGATCAAAAAATACCCCCGTACTCTTCATTTGTTGGGCAACGAGCATACTTGTTTTCTGAGTAGTATTTTCGATAGTGTTATTTCGTTGGCGCATTACGATGCTTGTCATTTGATTCAAAAATTATCAAATATATGGTTTCCCCTATACTGGGTAAATGTACTCAGAAACTTTTTAGGGCAGAATTGTTATTTCCTTTATTATTTCATGAAAGCAAAGTACAAGTCTTTGCAAGCTGGGATACATTGTTATAGTGAGTCTGGTTGTCTTGCTTATAGGCCTAGGTGGGCTAGAATTTTTTGAATTTGTTCATGATCCTCAGCGTGTCTGTCCTCGGTATCAGCTACCCTTATCTGCAATATTGCAATCTTATTCTCGGCAGCTGCGAGAGAATCCTGCAATTAAAAGATCAGGAGCTCTTTGTCCTCGGTATCTGCATGAAGAGTGTCAATCTCTACTTCCAGGTCCTCTAGTCTGGCCGTCACATCTTCTGGGTTGAGTTCTGATGTCTCGGATGCTGGTTTATCGTCAGAGAAGGTAATGGCATCTGGGAAGAATGGCGATGATGGTGATCTACTTCTCTTTCGAGATGGCCCAAGCGCTTGTGATATTAGTGCAGGAACACTGAGGTTATTTATTTCTTGGGAGTGTTCGCGCCTTGGAGTAGGGGTCAAAGTTAGTTCTAGTTCAGGTAATTGGGTTGCCTGAGAGGTTGGCGAGTCAAGTATTCTTGGAATGGAATGTCTCATGGTGGCTTCCTGTTCCGGGGAGTTGTCAGGTACGTCGCTAGAAAGTGATTGAGACATTTCTCGAGTACGCCCTGCATACGACAAAATGGGATTTCTTCTTCTTATATTCCATATTTGGGTAAATATTAACTTATGGGTGCCCTCTATTTTTGAGATAAGGTGTATTGCGTGTTCTTAATGGTTATGCATACTATGTCTCGAGGATATGTCTAGGAGTGTTGGGTTTAAGCATTGGTATGTTTCTCGTTCGTTTGGGAAATTTACTCGCAATTATTAGTGGTATCCTTATGTTAAGACCCAAGCTGGTGACCGGGTAGTGTGGTAGGCTCCCGGACAATAGGTGCATATCCGTGGAGTTCATATTATTCTCGACTCAGGGGCTGGTGTAAACCTTTATGTCTTAAATTTCTTTCCGTAGTTTGTGACTGCTAATTGCGACTATTGTATCTTACTTTTACCGGGCGTGTTTTCAGTTTCTTCTCATTATGAGTTTGTTGTTCACGTTTTCATGACATTCGTCAATTATTGGTGTACTCAAGCGGCACATGCTTTCTGGTAGGTTTTCGTATACCTTGAAATACTGTTAAGGGTATACCGACATAGTGAATAGCAGTATAGGTATTTTACAACGGTTGCTAGTGAAGTGACGAGTGGGTGATTAGCAAGGTATCCCGAAGTGTTTATGTAAGTAACCCTCACAAAGTGGGATAGTAAGGATGTATTCATTGACCAAATTCAAAATATTGTGTAAGTGACTGATATAGCAATTCTATACACGTAAAATATAAAATATATAATACGATGGAAAATTACCAGATTACCCTTGAGGACAAAGGTAAAAAGGAAATTCTTTAAAATATATATAATATAATACGTATATTAATCGGGAAGTATGATTCTCGGGTCGTAATATAACACCCCCAAAATCAGGTCGCAGCGGAAAGGTAACAATGGGGTGCTACGTCAAAGTACAAAAATCAAGATATAGAAAACGACCTTAAATGGACGTTAAAAATAAGTTTCATTCGATGTCATTACAAAAGATCAGAGTTTTCACGTTAGGTCCCATACTTTTGTTAAAAAGACATTAAGATTTTATAAGACAAAAGTTTCATTGAATTTAAGAAATAGAATCCCACTAATAGACATCCGTCACGCGAGCTCCCATCCAAGCTTATACCTCAGCACCTGAATTAAAACCATGTACTAAAACGTCAACAAAATTGTTTGAAGTGAATATCATAGTTTATCCGGAAAAGTCGTGGACCACAAATTTAAGTAATAGGTAGACTATGAAACACCTTCGATACTCCAACACTTTGAATTATTGCCCCGAAAGCTCAAGACACCGGAACTTAAACGAAATAAACTGTAAACAAACTAGTACTACGAGGTTTTGTGCCCCAACCACTGATACAGAAGTTACATAAACATATCCTATCAATTATCTCAATACTTAACTCTAGCCCAAACATCCTAAGAATTTTCATCAATGGTTAAATCATCAATGGTCAACTAGAAATGGTACAAGCCCAGACGGGGATGGTCAAGTCCCGATAGATCTAAATTTTTACCCCCATTAACACTAGCTGATACCCAACGGGTATTTAACGTTCATGATAAAAAGGGGACTAAAATGGCAATACTGAACTTAGGCAATAATGTAATCAGGAAATATGCATACTTTTTGAGAAACAGCGTTAGTTTTCCAAAGAAATCAATCATGTAATCTCCTCGTCCCCGTATTTAATTAAAGCAAGTATTAGAAAAATGGGCTACGAACTCACCTCGACGTGTATGGTAATCAACAAGTATTCACAATAGAAAATGCGTCACGCTTACGATAAATGCAACCTAATTACTAAAATAGGTCGTATAGTACTAAACACATTGATAATTTATAGGTCGTATAGCGCATCATCCTATTGTTTCGGCGCTATCGATAATTAAGAGGTCATGAAGTGACGGAATGAGGAGCTAGGCACTTTAAATCGTAAATCTATAACTCGACGAACGCCACCCCGAAATTCCTCATTAGATTAAAACTCTCCCTATTAATAGATACTTTGATTAACTAATACCACATATAAATTCTCATAGCTACATCACCATCTAATAATCTTTTTAGTGAGAATCAAATTTATAAAGAAAAACGTTTATAAGTATACTTTAGTAAAACTGGCGTAACTTTCTAGTTTCCTTTTTATTCTGTTTCTTTTCGTTTTCTTAGATCCACGCCTCGGGATTAAGACAGTTTATGCAAAAATATAACATTTTCAAATTGAGTTTTTTCTGATGAAATAGTAATTAACTGTCATAACAGTCATATTATTTATTTTTTTTGATTTAGTTAACGTAAATCTCGTAATTCGACAACTATTCGTTTTAGACGAGTCCAAATTTTACGTCGTATTCTTTCGAGTACGTCTTCCGTAATAAAAGTTCTTATTTAATTATGATGGTTTTCTCCAAAAAATAAAGTCTCCCATATGATTAACATTAACTTATTATAAAAGATATGTAATTAACCATAAACTTGTAAATCGTCTATCTTTTCGTTATAAATTGGTTTTTCGAGTTTCTTATCATTTTGGAATCGTCATGAGACGTACTATTTTTATAAAATATAAAATCCATGTCCAAAAATTCGGACCAAAACAGCCCCTTATATATCTTTTGAGTTTATTTGTATAACTTTGTTTTTATATACTTTTTAAGACTACTAAACATAATCACAAGTCATCCACAAGCGCTTTATTAACCATAATATATTCAACCACATAACACATGAATAAGTGTACAAAATTATAATCACGAGCAAAAATATGTTTTACATGTTTTAAAACATCCTAATGGTGATTGTTGCCAAATATAACTAATAAACTCCCATAAAATCTTGAAAATGAAAAGGTGAAGCTATATATAGATAACCATAGGTGATAAATGATTTAGAGAATAAATCTAAATTCCTAGTTTTAGATTTTTAAATCAAGCTTGCAAGATTAGAAACCTTAATTTTCCCAAGAAACCCTAATTTCACTTTCTTTGCTTCAACACTTGAAAATACTTAACCTAACCTTCAAACCATCTTAGTAGTCTTAGATATGTTTGTGTATGCTTTTAATAAGTGGGTAGAACAAATTTGTAATGGATTGAGGTGATGAAGAAGTGATTTGAGCCTGGGCTTCAGAAGGAAAGAAAAAGGGAGAGAGTTTTGATCTTTTACACCAAGTGTTAAGTGTATGTATGTGTTTATCTCATATACATGTATTATATATGATCTAGCTAGTCAAAAGATTGCAATAGTGGTCAAGGAACACAAATGAGGGTCTTAAGGAAAGTCTTGGTCAAGTGTAAAGAAAGTCTTGCAAATAATATCTAAATGTTCCTAAAAGTAGAGATCATCTCATGAAATCAAGGAAACATGTTTTCAAGTTAGATATTTCTTTGGTTTTTCATATCTATAACCGGCTACATATGTATGTACATAAGATAGTTTTGTAGAATGTTGGTATTGGTTAAAAAAGTGGGTATTTGTTGAATGCTTAGAAAAGTTTTGTGCTTTCGTGAATGCCTATAATTGTATTTTTATTAGCGAAATTTAAACGTTTTACGCAACACCAATAAAAATAAAAATATAAAGATTTATTATAACTTTCGTAAAAATATATATAAATGTTTCTTGATGAAAACTTTTGATTCTTTTTTGGTGTCCGTATTACGTTTAATTGTTGATTTTTAGCTTACGCAATTTAACTTAACTATTAAAATTAAAAGCGAACGCGTACGAGAAAAAAAAATTATTAAAATAGATGACGTCGTAAATGACCTGAAAATATCAAATGTTACATGTAATTCCCCAACGATTTGTGAAATTAAAACTACGTTTGATGTTCGGACAATGATTTGAATAGGAAACAAATGATGATTTGACTATCTACTTTTAAAAATTAAAATTAACAAACTCTAACAATTAAGCATGAAGACAAATAACGGGAAATCAAAATTTAACTAAAAACGCAAAACGGGACCCCTAAATTTCTAAAAATAAACCTACTTAATTTTTTTCTTTTTAAATGGACTCTATTTGACTAGAAAAGTAATTTTTGAAAGAAAACTAGAACAAAAAACGAGGAGTTTAAAAGAGCTTTACAACAACGAAAAAAACAAAACGAGGACGAATCCCGTTCTTTAAAAATCAAAATTTGCAATAAGAGACCCGCCCTTACAAAAAAAATAAATTTTATCATATAAACTTTGTGATAAAAGCAAATTAACTAAAAAAGATTTATAATTTTTTTTAATTTATTTTTCCGATTTTCATTATTGATTTTAAAAGTTTTAAAAATGAAAATAAATGTTTAAAAATACTAAACTATCTATAAAATTACAGAAATTAGCTTATACTAATTAGAACCTAGGAAAAATAAACTTATAAGCACAACTTATCGAATAAGCCACGGAATAAGCTTAAAACAACTTATAGACTTAAAAAGGAAAATGTGTATAAAGAATAAATGAAGGGAGATGTGGTTGGATGAGCTATTGAAGCAAAACGGTTAAGTCATTGGTGTTGTGTGGGAGAGGTCTTAGGGTTTCAGAGTCCCAGACAACCCAAAAGAATTTTTTTTATATTTTTTTTTTGAAAACTCAAATAACAAAAGTTGTAGATTGAGCTTTTTTAAGCAACTTTAACAAATACACTATAAGCTTAATCTCAAAATTAAGCTCACAAACAGCTTATAAAGCTGGCTGTTACAGAAACTTAGCTTTTGAGAGCTAAAAAGCTATGTTCCACTCAAATAAGCACACATATCTCAAATAATTAAAGGTACCATCTTGAAAACCAAAAAAGATGATTAGAAAGCCTATTAATTCCCTAGAAGTTAAGTTTAATAAGCTAATTAACCTAATTAAACTAAAAGCCTATTGAAATTAAGGTCCTAAAAGGCAAACTCAGAAACAAACACTAAAAACTCAAAAACTAAATAAGCTAAAATGCACAATAAGCCACTACAGCACCTGAGCTTATGAAAACTTAACAAACTAGATATAAGCTATAAATCTAATTCATAAAAACTAATCCTATAAGCTAAAATTCTAAAATTAGAAGGCAAGAAATACTACTACTAATTTTTGGCTTTTTTAGTGATTTTGGTGAAATTTAAAAGCTAATGTACCTTAGAGAATAAGCCAAAAATTTAGAAACAAGTTTTAATCTAACTAAATCTATATGTTAACTATTAACCTACTGAATTTTAACAAATAAAACTAACTTAAGCTAGCTTAATATCTAACCATAAGGTCTGCAGTTTAAGACTGCAGACTCCTATCTGATGCAATTGACAAAGAGGCTAAAACTAAAATGCAGGTGACCTTAGTGGTCAAACCTGCAATGAACACACTTAATAAGTGTGTTTGAACACTTAACAAGCAAAAACAAAGCTTGAGGAAGCTTGGATCCAAAATCCTATACAAGCTTATTAAAACAACCTCCCCTGGTGTAGGAACAAACAAAGTGAGACTAAACTTTTTTAAATTTTAAAATCTAACTTTTGAAAACAACTTTACTACTCATTTAAATCTAAATAGAAACTAGATCAAAAGCTTTTACCAAATTTCTTTGATTTTTTGAGGTCAAACTTTACTAATCCAAACACTCCTTTAGCACTTTAAAATTTGATTAAGCCTTATCTAGTTTAAAACTAATGAACACTTATGAGAAACCAGATTATAGCGAGCGAGCGGCATTTTAAAACAAGTAATAATCCACAAACAACATAGTAAATAATCTAGAATCCATTAGCTAAAAACTATGCTATTTATTTTTTTGGTTTTTTTAAGCTGATTTATGAAACAAAATGAAATTTACACTACACAAGTTCTGAAAACATAAGCAAAACATGATCAATAATAACACGTAAGATAGAAATAAGCTCAAATAAAAGGCCAGATACAAAAGTAAGATAAGCAAATCTAAATTAGGAGAATTAAGACAAGAAAAGTAAATGAAAACTTACAATCAACCTTAGCTAAACAAAGGTTCAATTTGCTCAAAGAGCTTATCAACAGCTCTAGCTTATCTTTTGGATAAGCTAGTTAAGTCCTTGGAAGCTCTTCCATTTTAAGCTTCCCTTCCAAAAGTCCAAATCCCATTAAGCAAAGGTACTTTTTATCTGATTTTTAAGTTTAAATAGATTAAGGGACTAATTAAACTCAAACCTAAGCTTAGAGACTTAGATGAGCTTGTTTGAGCTTATGAGTAGCTTAAGAGCTTATGTAACAGTAACAAACTTTATTTGGGAGAAATAAGAGCTTATGAAAGATTATTTTAAGGTAAAACTCAATTTTATTCACTAAAAACTTGATTACAATACTCTTTAAAAGGGAAATTAGAAAAGTTTACTTAAGGAAAATTACATTTAAAATGAAAATTACATAAGCTAAAAACTAAAAGCTAAAGCTAAGCTAAAAAGAAAAAGGTTACTCGTGTGTGTGAGAGTGAAGGTCTTATTTATAGCCCGAATAAGAAGCTTCCAGGTCTCTAGTTAGTTATACGCTCCATTTGATATTGTCCCTTGATCACTCTTCAATCATTAGATCTAACTTATTTACCGTTGGATTGGATTTTTGTCACACGGATTGCCAGCGTGGCAATCCATGATGTGACACCTTAGTGTTACTTCTGTGAGTGATATAGCACAAAAATCAATCCTCCTGTGTGTTTCTTCTCAAGCTCACGTGGCATCCTTTGTTGGGTTTGGCCAATCAAAACTCATGAGTGACGTTTGTTGCGGCCAAGGTGTACTATATCACTTGAATTGAACTTCCACGTCATTAATTTGCATTTGCCCTCTCTTTTTGACCCGTGGTAATTTAGGGAAGGAGATGAACAGTAAAAACTATTTCTCCTGCCCTTTTTTACTTATAAGAGGGTGCGCTTGAATTCATCAGGCTTATATGAAAAGTTTAGGCTGGGTATTGTGGGTTTTGGGCTTGGGTTATTAATAAGGAGTAGATAACGGTTGTTATCTCTTATAATGTAAAGAGATAACGACCGTTAGGGTTTAGGGTTTAATTTGTAATATGGTAAATGATAAGGGACTGGTTTGGTAACTTTAGGATTTTTTTCATTTTGTGGCTTGACCATAATTCACTGAAGGTTGACTTGAGTTGACTTTTGATAGCATTCTCACGGCTCTTTGCGTGCTCTTCCATTCCTGTGTCCGTGTTTGTCCGGTTTTGACCGTTTTCTTGTGATTTTTGCTTTATCCGTACCTACACAATCAAAAAGACAAAACAAGCAATATACAAGCATTTTGTGTATAATTTTGCCTTTTAAGGGTCATTTTTGATGTAAAAAGGATATGTGTTTTCACACATATCAGCGACTCTTCGTAGTGGGATATTGGTTATAGGGTTAATTATTTGGTGAGAGTCAGGGTAGTTTCCTTACACTAGGATGATACAAATGCGTAATCCATAGGATATGTTTCTCCAAGATGGTGAATGATAATGTGTAGTCTAATGAAACATGTTTTCCATGACGGACAAGTGGTAACTTAGTTATTTAACGATATCGTGCCAAGCAGTTGTTAACTTAGGACTAAATAGTAATAGATAGTTGCGTACGGCTATACCTGATATTACTTAATAGGCCAGTTAATAGTCTAGAGTTTTACTAATGCAAACTAGTTTTCTCTATAACCAAGAGCTATGATACCAATCTGTCACACCCCTAAATTTCACTGCAGCGAAAGACGGGATTTGGGATTGTGACTTCATGGCGTGAAGAGGACTTGATACGAGAGATAGACCTTTACATGCCAATATACCAATGCAGACTCCTTATATTTGTAAGATAGAACACCTGAGAAAAATATTGCTATAGTGTCAACATAACGTTGGTGAGTTCATACGTTTTGTTGTTTGATAATAGTGATGAACCACAAGATTTATAACCATAGCATGAAATATAGCAATCCTATATATCATAATGAAAATTATTTACTATTGTCTAAGCTCATGACATCGAAGATTAACAGTATTCATCATAGTAAGTCCCAAAGCGGATGTTCACCACAACATCCGTAACAGACACAAATGAAACTGTGTTGCTTACTAATGTCAGTCCAAGACAAACAGTGATGTCAATCCCGATCGAGCTATCCAAATATTCGCGCATTACAAGAATTAACGATTCCATGGAAAATTTGGGTAATATATCAAGTTGGGTGAATAGGGACTTTAGACCCAATAGTCAAATCAGTAAATGTACGTATGTTTCCATGTTAAAAATAAGCAATGTTCTCACCCCAAAAGATGATTTAAAACAATAAAGTAGGAGCTATGAAAACTCACCTTGTCGGTTAATTGCCTGGAATTGATAATGGATCAATGTACGTCAAATAGTGACTCAGTCAAACACCTAAGTAATTATTGACAAAGTCCTTGAGTTTACATTCCAAATTCTAATGTATGAAAATAAATTATGCCAAATGATCATAACAGGTGCATTGTCGTTTATGTGTTACGTGTTATGTTTCAGAAATGTTGGTTAAACGGTTGGCTCTAGTGACGACCTTACATTCTAAGTATCGTTATACCGGAATTTATATACTAGCATGCTTCGAACTTATATTTACAAGCCCATGTGATTTTACGTCTAAGAAATGGTAAACATTATTTGTAAGTTACTAAGTTTATATATGTTTTTTTTCTTATCGTGTTATTTATTTACATCTAGTTGATAAATAAAAATTGTGTAATATCATGTTTAAATGTCCACGGTCGCTCGACCATTTAAGTTTTCTTATATCATAAAAATATATTTGTAATCCCTTAATTCCCAATAATAATATATATGATACACGCAACTTTTACATTTTATATTCTTTTATTCGTATAACTTTTCATGTTTAAAACCCAAATAAGCTTTTAAAATGTTTTTAGCGTTAAATAAGTTTTTATAAACCGTGTTAAATTTATTTACCCGTTTAAAACTTGGCTTCGTCGTTACCTCATTTCTAAGCCATTGCAAAATGTTATTTAAAATTTCTAATTATCGGAGTAGTCATTTTGTTCGTTAAATAATTTCCTAACCCAATTCGGATTTGACTTGAAGACTCAAACAACATGCCTGAATCATGCTTCTTTAGTTTTAAAAATTTATAGATCATATTTCATGCAAGTTGCTAAAATATCACATGTATTATTACCATATAGTCCCATCAATACACATGGCCTACACTCTTTATCTTCCTTTCTGTTTTTCTGCCTTCCCTGTCACGACCCAACAGTGGGTTTATCACTACTGTTGTGGTTTTATCCTTTCACCCACACACTCCTTTGTTATTTCTAGTCAATGTTTAAACTTGGTTCTACTTCATTGGGATGGACGAAGGTCGAAATTAAGGACATGGTGATGGGTTCTCTCGCAACTCCAGGGGCTGCAACAGCGGCGGTGGCCTGCTGTGAGACCTACTGTTTCGACAGTGGGGCTGCCCACCACGTCGTGCTTGCCTACAACCGGGGTAGTCCCATTGGTCAGGTGTTTACGAGGTTAGATTGTGAACCGACGAGTATGGTGTGCTCGTCCCTGTCAGTTTCTAACAGCGGGCAAAAAAAAGAAAACCTCGATGTGGCTCTTCTTGGGTCAAGTGATCACGCCCCTGATATAATGTCGAGGCTTCTACATAACGGGTTCTACAACAACTCACACGTAACCCTGATGTTTTGCTAGTACTAGTGAGCCAACGTGTTATCTCATGTGCGTGTTTCAAGTTAACGTAAATTTTCCTTTGGGTCGTTTATTTGTTTTCCATGCATGCTACGTCGTTATTTTATGTGTGCTACGATCATAGTTCTTGCATGCATTCATACTTATTAGCCACGCATGGGTTTTTAGGTCGTGTACAAGTCATGTGAAACCAAGGTTCGTTAAGCTATATTGTAATACTATATTCATGTTAAAAGGTGAGTACGACCTACCGAGGTTTAAATTTTGCCTACGACGATAGAAAAATGGGTGATGAGATAGTTTACCTCCTTGGCTTCTACTTGTTCACCCGACGTCTTAAGCTCACTAATGCAATTGAAAACACAAATCGAACCTTATTATTCACTACTTGCTTGTGAATGATTGTTCAAAGTGAAAAGTCTTGGAAATCCTATTTATACTAGTAGTCGTTTCCTTATTCTTGATACTTTTCAAATTGTATGAAAGTTGGCATTATTTTCATTCACTGTTGGTGTATATGATACTATTTGTTATAATTGATTTTTCTTAATACTATTAAAAAATAGGTACTATTGATGGATTAAGATTTGAAACAAGATGTAGCATGCGAAGGGTTTTGAATGGACGTAAGGTGTAGGGTGGTAGGTGTAAGAAAGTAATGATGGTGTTGGTTTGCCTATTTTGAATTATTCCATGGTTGTCGTAGATATGCATTCATATATTAGAGTTTTTGAGATAATGAAATCAAGATATATTGTTTATTTAGTAAAATTTAAATATTGGTCTATTCATAATTTTTATTTATTAAAGTATGAATGGGTTCACAAAATAATATAGTCGTGCGACTTTGTTTCGCAGCGCGTGAAAATATGATTTTTATTGCTACGCGTTTTCTAAAGTACCCCTTTTTGATTCGTCAACAAAATGACGATTTATACGTGCTATTATGATTCTCAATAGCGTAAAATATTGCATGTCGCTCGAAGGATAACTTTTTATTGGAAAGTAACGGAAATTTTGGCAATTGTTTGTGACACGTGCTCTTGTGTAAAGTGATAAAGAGCTCTAAATTTTTCTGAGGTGTTACACATACCATGACCTCTATGAACTAATAATGCTTATTTTTAAACTTTAAGCATCTTAAGGAAAAATAAGTATTTCATTTTAAGACTTGTGATATCATCTTTATTACGTGTTGTCTTATGTTGATAGAATGCATCCCAAAAGGACGTCAACATCTGAAGCACCGGCCATGACTCAAGCTGCCATTAAGAAACTAGTTGCTGACAGTGTCACTGCGGCTCTGGAAGCACAAGCTGCAACAATGGCAGGTACTAGTAATCCCAACAGGAACACCGGTCCTACTGGAACTCCTGTAGCAAAAACAGGAAACTACAAAGAATTCATAAGCTGTCAACCTTTCTACTTCAATGGTACGGAAGGAGCAGTTGGCCTCATCCGCTGGTTTGAACGGACCGAATCAGTATTTTCTCGCAGCAAATGTGCCGAAGAAAACAAAGTGACATTTGCTACTGGTACCCTGACTGATGATGCCCTATCCTGGTGGAATGCATACGCCCAACCTATGGGAGTAGATCAAGCCAATCAAATCACCTGGACTGAGTTAAAGAGGCTCTTGACAAACAAGTATTGTCCTCGAACTGAAGTCAGAAAGATGGAAGATGAACTTTACAATCTGACTGTAAAGGGAAATGATCTTAAACCTTACGTTAGAAGATTCCAAGAACTAGCAGTCTTATGCCCGAACATGGTACCGAACACCGAGAAACTCCTGGAAGCCTTCATTGGAGGGTTACCTAGAAGTATTGAAGGGAATATTACCACCTCGAAGCCTCAAACTTTAGAGGAAACCATTAACATAGCTCAAAGGCTAATGGACCAGGTAACAAAACATACTCCGGTACAAGTATCAAGTGATAACAAACAAAAGTTTGACGACAAAGAACTTTCAACAACAACAATTACCACAACAACAACAACTACCGTAACACCAACAACCACTACAACAATCACCAACCACAATAGAACTGAAGGTAAGAAGCTGCCAAGGCTTATGCTGCCACTCCTGTTGAGAACAATAGGTATGCCAGAAACCTTCCATTATGTATAAAATGTGATTTCCATCACACCGGACCTTGTACTGTTAAGTGCAATACTT
>BQNB010143529.1:0-16981 GCA_026074375.1 Tanacetum coccineum | reverse complement strand
GTGTATATCTATGCCTTATTATGTCTCTATGATAATCTACTCTCTATTGTAATGCTTCATACAAATATTGTATGAATTTATCAAAGCTCATATTAGATCTAGTTTTATTTTATGTTGTATGAATGTATTAGTTGCATTTGCTATTGTATGAGTTTCTTGTTGGTCGAATGAAACTCTCTTTTGGGTGACTTAAAACTCATGTGTTGCTTTACAAGATATTTGTCTTGCACTTGTATTTCTAACTTTGTTTTGTAGCATACAATTTTTGTAAGATCGATCCCTTGGTGCCCTGAACAAGGGGGAGCATACATCAATGGGGAGTCTTGATATCGTCGATTTCTTTCTCACCTTTACAACTCGACGATCATCCTTTTTGAATTCGACAAAAAGGGGGAAAATGAAATAAAACTCATTAATAATTTGAAACTTTTATTTTTATTTAAAATGAGTTTATATTTTGTCATCGTCAAAAAGGGGGAGATTGTTAATACAAATAATGTCTAAAAATGTTATTTATATTTTTCGACCTCTCATTGTTTTGATAATAACAAAATGTAAAAACATTTACGATAAAAATAAACGTTCACAAATTATTAAGTGTAAAATTTCATTTCTAAGATTAGTGACCACTTAAGGTATGGATAAACAAAATCATTAAGCACGATTAGTGATCAAGAAAATATTTTTTTCTTAAATCTCACTTTTAATTCTACAAAAGTATTTTCTCAAAAATACATTTACAAAATATTTTCTAATTAAAAGGAAAGTTTTATTAAAAACTTAAAATTTGAATTTCAAATTTCCCTCCAAAACGGAAGCTTCTACACCAGATACAACTTTCCCCACAAAAAGACAAAAAAGGGAGCAAAGTCTAGGTGGCGGCCCCCTTATATATATGGGACCGCCGGGACCGCCACCAGTTACCGTTGGCTTTTTCTGTCTATAAATACTGGTCCACCCCTTGCTGAAAATCATTCCTCTTTGCACGAATTTTTTTAGTTCTTTCTCTCTCTTCTTTCTCTTACTAAAAATATTGATTACTAGCATTCTTAGATCTTGTTTCAAGTGATCTCATCTTATCCTCTTCATCTCATCTTTCCTCTCTATCAAGTGCAAGAGAAGAACACTCGTATTCGTCAAGAAACAAAGTGTTGATTAGTGATCACTCCTCTCTTCTTCTAAGTTCCAAATCTCTTTATTGTATTTATCTTGTGTATTTATGTGATTCGGATATTGTGTAGATTCGATTGTGTAGATCTTATTAGTGTCGGAAAATAACGTAAGCGACGTGTAAACGGTTTTCTTTGCCTAAAGGGAGCTTGTTGACATAGTGAAATCTCGAGTAGGATTCTCAGGGAGTGGAGTAGGGTGAAGAGGAGATTCGTAGCCGAACCACTATAAAATCTTGGCGTCTTGGTTTGATTGTTCCTTTCCTTATCTCTTTACTTATTATTGCTATTGTTATTTAGGCATAGTTTAGATAGTAATTGTTTGTTCATATTGTTGGTTGATTAAACATACACTCGATCTTAAAATTTTTGACAAGGCAAGACTTTGTAAACCCAAAAAAGAACTGTAAACTTTCAACCCCCCCCCAGTTGTGAAGTTTCCTCTTCACTTAAAACCCTAAATCAGTTTTGTATATAAGAGATATCTGCTTGCGACGATGTCGTTTGTTGAAGTCCATGCCGCCCAGTGTAGTACGGGGAAGATTCTAGATCCTCTTTGAGTCAGCCACGTCCTGATGTCGTCGCTAGATCTCTGACGCCGTCACTGGATAGATCACGACGGTGTAACTTTATGCCTGCGATGCCGTCTCTACGCTCTGCGAACAATACTTCTTCATGGATTTGGTGTAGGTCCGTAATCTTGTTCGTTTCTTCTCCAAATGAGCCCAAGTCACATGTATTTCCTCCAAATTCCATCCAAGTGCTAAAAATCTAAAAACAAACAATTAAGCACATAATCTGTCTATATTTGCATGATTTAGGGGGTTAAATGACCCCAAAAAAGTGTATAAAATAACACCTGATCACTGATCTTCAAACAAATCTTCGAACTTGAAAGTCACGAATCTTCAAACTTGAAAGTCCGATTCTTCAAACTTGAAAGTCACGAACTGATAAATCTGAATAAACCAAAGTTGTTTTTCATATGGGATAACCCAAAGTATCCCTTTTTTTGGATAACCCAAAGTATCCTTTTTTATACGGGATAAACCAAAGTATCCTAGACCAGGATAACTCAAAGTATCCTAACGATCGTGTGGATCTGTGACCTAGCACAAATCACCAACACAAATAAAAATAAACAGACGATCATGTGGATCTCTGACCTAGCACAAATCACCAACACAAATAAAAATAAATAGACGAATGTAGTTTTTTTAAGGGTTGAAAGGTGGCGACTAAGGTTTGACGGGGTGGTTTAGGGGAGGCGGCTCAACGTAGTCACCTAGGTTTGAGGATCAGACCCGCTCCGATACCATGTTAGACAATAAGAAAACCTCGTCAGAGATATTGTATTATAAATAACGTATCAATAATACAATTACATGAACCTACTAGAAACCATAACGGACCCAAAGCCCACAACCGGGCTTAGGCCTACTAACCTATCCTCTAATACACTATCATTCTTCTCACGCGTTATTTTCTAAAATTGTCATGTGTGACCCCAGCAAAAAAAAGAGATAGACGTGGTGACCGTCACCTCTATTTTTTTATAGTTTGTGAGTGTGTGGGTATTTTGTATGGTATATTTTATAAAATATGTATTTTTAATGGTGATGATCATAAATGTTGAAAGGTGGTGATAGTGATGATGTGTTAAACGTGATGTGACATTGAAATGGACGTGATGGTAGTGATTAAATAAAAACCAGTCTTATAAAGAGCATCTTCACTTCGACAAAAAAGAAAAATGAGTATTTCAAAGCTGAAGTTTTTTCATAATTGTTTAACCTCGAGTGTGTTTGGTAAAAGCAGCAGTAGTAGTGAGCAATAGCGGTAAGTATAAGCAGTGAGCCATAGTTGTAAGCAGTATAAGTTTTTTTTATATAAAAAAGTTTTGTAACATAGTTGTAGGTGTAATTATAATGTGTAAAACAACTCATAATTGCTCAACGTTCCCAAATGCTACTTCATGAAGCGTTAAAAAATGGACATTCTAAAAAATAGATAAAATTACTTGTTGTTTGTCAAACTAGCATTAATGATCATAACACAAACGCTCACCGTTTACTACTACTAAATGCTCCGCGCCAAACACTCCTCTCATATAAATTTATCTTTTGGTTAGAAGTTGAATTCATGGTTCTTACATGAAGGAGATTAAACTATATCTTTTTTTACATAGATTAAACGATGTCTAAAATTGACAAACTTGAAATTTTATATTACATTTTAGTTTCATTTAAGGTAGAGTGCAAATTTAAAAGAATTGTATTACTTAATTATGCAAATATGAGTCTTTGGAGGGATATATATGCAATTTTATTTAATATTTTATAGAGATCATGTAGTAAATAATCATTGGTTATGGTGAGGTCTTTGCTGGTTCGATTACATGATGGAAGATACTAAATTAAGTAAAAGCAAGAAAAATACACGTAAACATTATATAGGAAATTTACATGATCAAATTTAGTTTTTAATGTTGTAGAGAAATCTGTGTATTGAAAGGAACTGATGAGTTGATGTATTTGTGATAAGGATAGATGATTGATTTTTTTAAGTTTGTGATAAGAACAATGATATATTGCATTGTGTTAGACTTAATCACCACAATGTTTATTTCAATAAATATTTATTCCAATGTCGTTTGTTTTATTTTCTAAATTCCCACATGAAGTTTCATTCCAATCTCAAGGATTAACATCTAGCTTTGATGGAATGATGCTTTCAATATGTTACATAACATATGAATTTTAAGGAAAAACATAGTGCTCTCACTTTATGTCAGGTGTACTCAGGAGTTAGCTTAATTTAATCAAAAATCATATTGTAATTAAACTTAAGATCTCAGCTCCTAGATGCATGATCTAATCCACACTTAGATTCTTTTATCTTGTATACTTTTTAAAGATTATATACACTCATAACCCTTTTGATTACACACCGTCCTCGCAAAGGTAATCATTGAGAAAAGAGTTATGAAACCTAATTTTCATATTTCATATTCATGAAAACATGTATGACAATTAATTATCTTTATATAACTATAGCGTGTAGAAAAGAAAATTTAATCATATTCAATTGCTTGAGTGAGATTAAAAACTCTTATCATCAGTCAGGCACTAATGTGTATACAATTTTGCCCTTATGAGTCTTTCTTCAAAAGAAACTCATTCTAACCTTATAGTTTAACTGTTTGGTGAAAAATCAGTCAAGCTCAAAACATTGATTATCTTTTAAGGACTGCATCTCATCATTCATAGTTCTAAGACATTTATCAGATACAAGATGTGATAACTCATCTTATTAGTTAGCAAGTTTACTATGACCCCCTAACTTATATTCCCCAGCATTGATATTAAAATATCACTCCATTGATGAGGCATCCTTGCGGATTTATGAATGAGAGTTACATTATACTTTGGTTCAACATTTACATGTTTAGCCTTAGTATGACATCAACAAGTGAATTTAGAAGGTTATGTATTTTGTTCTTGAATATCTTCAGGATTTGTAGATGCTCCCACTTACTTTTGTAAGTAGAGATAGTTCTCTAAATACAAAGTATTTAATTGTAAGTAGAGATAAATTGTTATGAATATGCTTAATAAGATATTAACAAATTTTAGAACTTTAATCAAGACATAATGAGATTCATCCTAATCTATATATAGATAATGTCTGAATACCTTCTAGGTTGAAACTATATTGAGTGTATACATGACACACGCAATTTTCTAACCTTGATAGATTTTGGAGGTAGAGAAATTAAAGTTATTAGAAATCAAACAATATGAATATAGTTTGTTTCAACACATTTGACAAACCATAATAGTGTGGTATTCTATGAGTATTGGAATTTGAGCCTACTCAGAATTCCTAGATCAACTTAATTTCGTTAGGTTAAATCTTCCAATTGGGTCGTAGCCAGATTGAATACAATGTAGTATAAAACTAAGTGCAGTGTGGGTGTCGGTATGTTTCTTTGTAATAGTACAAGAACTCGATGTTTCATGTGTTTACAAGAAAAATGTAACATGTAGTAAACGTTTACAAGAAGACACAAAATTTTACTGCTTGATCTTTTATGTATCAGTCATTGATAGAATTCAATAAATTCAAGGGACTTTATTTTTCTGTCTTAACCAGAAAACTCATTATCGTAACTAGAAAAGTAGTTTGAAGCAACTCTTGAGTTCACTAGTAATTTCAATATAGTTTAATACTTCTAATTATGAGTATATAATTAACCTTAATTATATTTGACTAAAACATTATCAAAACGTTGAAGTAGCTTTACATTTATATATTGACTTTAAATGTAATGTGGGCAACAAAAGTCATAGTAGAATTATATCTTCCTTACCTTGTGGTCAAGAGAAACCAATAATCATAAATAATCATATTGTTATATGTTGTTCCTTACACACTTTTAAGATTTCTCCCACTTGTGTATGGCACAACATTATCTAATGTAGATAAACAATATGACAAGCGCTCGATTCTATAAACAATATGATATTGTCAAAGATATTACAAGTAGATTTTGAACCATAACGTTTAATAAGGAATTGTGGATTATTATTCTATAGATAATGTTTCAGAAAGCAACATCAGAAAGGCAACTTGTTATCTTATAAAATAAAATGCAATCTTCCTTAAACTATGGTTGTTCATATTCGAAAAGTAATGAATTATTTCAAAGCAAGCTAGAAATAATATAGGTAACTAACAAGGAAATAAAGCTTGTTGCTCCCACTGAATTTTGACAACATTACTTGAATGTCTTTTCAGTAATAAAATGCAAACCTCCCACTGGATTTGTCAACATTGTAAGTGTTACATCACAAGCAGAAAGAAAATAGTGATTTATTTACTTTCCTGCTCTCTTAAAATGCCTACAAGTAGCAATGTACTTAGGTATTGAACAGAGTATATAAAGTTCTACTTATGTAGATGAGAGACTAGCCATTCATGCTTTCATTAACTTGAACATTTAGCATGTAATTCCTCCTTAATTGGTTTACCAAACCACAAGGGTGTTTAGCACTATAAGGAATGAAGTGAGTCCAAGAAAAAAAAATACCTAGAAGACATTCTAGTAATTTTCTTTACTCATTGCAGTTTATTGAGAATTCCTCTTATTAACATTTAAAACTCATACATCGTCTTGACAAGTGCAAGATGTCATTATTTGGTAGCTATAGATAAAATGTTCTCTAGTTACACAAAATATTTTATCTTTTAATTATTTTATAACCGAAAAAGGGTAATGAACGATTGTAAGTGAGTTGAAATATAGTGAGAAAATTTTAATTGTAATCCTATCTTAGTTTTGTCAACCAAGGAGAAGAGATAGGAGTAAGTCTCACTCTTCTTAAACAGGAAAAGAGACTATGTTTTTCCTTTTATGAAAACAAATTTTTGTTTACGAATTATGTTGCAATAACACAATTAATCAGAACATAAAAAGTTCAATTTTAGTATTTTCGATAATTAAATTCTTAAAAGAATTAACTACCTAATTAATTACTAATAAGACTAAGGCCCAACTTGACCTCCCACTTATTACCGGAGGTCTGACCAGCGTGTAAACAAGTAGGGCAAGAGGTAAGTGGCGTAAATTAATTGCATTTAAATGCAACTCTTAAATTTATGAGACGCATGACTTTAGTAACTCATATAGTAATGTCATGACATGTTTTGTCTCATCTAATGCCTCGGGTCCAAGGTATGACCAAGTATACTCGATTTAAGTCAACCAAGTAAGAACATGAAAAATTGACCTTAGGTCTGACCAGAGAGAAAAAAATTACCTTGGGTTGGAATTAACCATAGGTCTGACCAGAGGGAAAAAACCAAGTGCAAGTGTTTTTAAATTGGCTGGCATAGACTTAAAATTTCACATAGGGGTATACACATAAGTTTATGAAAACATGTGTCAAAATAGTGTACAAAGAAGCATGAAAACATCTTTGTTACACAAGTTAAGAAAAACATTTTGTTAACTTAGTTTTTAGATGTGCTAATATCGCAAGAAAACATTAAAAATTGACCAAACCCTATATTGTACTCTTACATGTGTCTGAAGACACAAGTTCTTCCAATAATTGCCTCATGTGCCGAAGCAAGTAGTGGCACGGGAAAAGATTAAAGGTCAATTAAACCCTAGATCTCCACTAAAACTATGATCAATACAACCATGGTCAGTAGTGATTCATCATTGATAAGAGCATAAAAAACATTATAGTTTTAATCGGATTATAAGATGATTTATATTTTCAAGTCTCATCGTGGGAAACCTTATAGGCCATGATTATCGGATGTAAGCCGAACCCAAGTTGACCTCTAAGACTTCAAAAATCAAATCAAGTTATAATAAAACAAGTTTCATAGATTTAACGTCCGTATTAATTTGTCCAAAAGCCAGTTTTACAAATAACACATAGCAGGTCACAAAGGGTTTATAATTATGTGTATAATTTAACAGATAATTTAAACCAAGATTCGAGTAAGTTCGTCGTGGGAAGTCACGTTTCTAAGCGCAACATTATAGATAACCACACCCATATGACACATAAACTCGCAAGAATCTTTTGTTTAAATAAAACAAGTTTCTCTTTAAGTATTAGTCCGTTTAGAGTTTCAAAATGTCTTTTGCATTTATTAACTAGTCTTATGGAATATCACATATAAGCAAATAAACAGACAGAAAGAAGGGATGAGGTGAAGACAGACTCTATATAGAAAGTAGTAAATCACATAATGCCCCGAGTACTCATAAGAGTCTTCCTCAAATGAAGAACCAAAAGACTCTCACTAGGTTTTTTGCTAAAGTGCTTAGATCGCCACATCCATCATATTACATGATTGCGTGAGTCTTAAAGCCGGGAAAAAGAAAAGAATAATAAAACTTAATTAACTATTAATTATAAATCTATTCTTTTTCAATCTATATTAGCTAGTAATAATTCCAAGATTCTAGGTTTTTATTTATTCTTTATGGCAAGAATTGCATATTGTTGCCTTAATTTTTAGTTAAAATAATAAATAAAAGTTTTCTTATGCGGATCTAGCGTGCTTTATAAGTGTGTAACCTATAACACCAAATGAACCTAGCTCTGATACCACTGTTGTGGTTTTATAACTAGTAAACCATGTTTACTACGAGTACGCAGTGGATGGATCTAGTTTGATATTAAGAATTAACACACAAATAAAGTAAGAAACACTAACCTTTGTTTAATGACAAAAGTCAATAAACGAGAATCTTGATCTTGAATCTTAGTAATTAAGTTACCACCTCTACGGTTGCTCACACAACACGTCAAACAAATACGCAACAATGCTAGTCGTAACTTCACAAATAACAAGCAACAAAACACGATGGTTTTGATTGCTTTGTTTAGGACGTTTGAACAGTAGCCTCATGGGATAAAAGTATCAAATGTCTAACATAAGAGGTAAAGGAATCTTCCATGCCAATCTCTTTTACATACATAACATACGCATGCATGTATGGATGAAAAACATGCTTAGAAATTATAAGAAGCCAATCCTTGCAGCCGATTAACTTTAACAAAGAGAAAGAAAATTAGATTTGCATTAGGGTATTAATGAATGTTGTGTCGTGTGTTTTATTAGGGTTGTACATCTCAACCGAATAATGAAAGCTAAGGGTTGTATTTATATATATATAGCCTTAAACTTGTCTATCAAGTCGTAGCTAATCACCCTTTAAGTTTCTAAAACTAACACTCAGACCCCCTTCTAGTCCCTTCTATGTGACCGGCCATAAGGGAGGAGGACGAAGGATTCAATTTCTGACATTTAAGTCCCTCTCTTGTTAATTAATGCCTATTAGTTAATTATAGCGACTAACGGTATAATTAATGACCATTTATTATTTCGTGAAGTATATTAAACCTTTAATAATAAATATAACATGTATATATATTAAATGTTTAATAAACGTACTCTTCGTGTCTTAACGTGTGTGCCCCCAATATGCTCACGTACTTCTAGTTGCATAACATGTGAATCCAACTAACATATTCTAACAATGACCACTCAATACCCATTCAAAATGTGACACACAAACTGTGGGGCACTTTTTAACTTACGCCCCTAAGGCACAAGTTAAAAAAAGCCATATTTTAATGCTTGAATAAGTGTGTTGATATTTTCATTGTTTATGTAATGCTTGAATCAGCTCGTATTTGATCTATAAATTGTTGTTATTTTTTTTCTTAAGAGAATGCTTAAACGGGTATATTTGTAATTGAAAAAAAGATAAAAATAAAGGTATAATGGTTATTTTATATTTTAATTTATAATTATCAAACTTTTTTGATATTAAGTATATATAAAATAATAATTTAGATATATATGATAATTTAGGTTTTTGAAACGATATATATATATATATATATATATATATATATATATATATATATATATATATATATATGCAATTTTGAGTTTTGATCAGATATATATATATGCAATTATGAGTCTTTTGAAGAATATATATGCAATTGCCCTTTTCTGAAAATATCATTACAATATATACAAGGATATAGAGCATATTAAAAGTGATTGAATTTTATTTGTGGTTAGTGATGACATCAAATAACGTCACTTTTATAGCATCATTTATCCTATGTAAATAACTCATTTTGTATAATTATTGCAAGAATTGTTACTTAATCGTTTATATTTGAGATTTGCAGTAATTATGGAGTACTTGGTGAAGATTAGCAAAAAGGCACGCATTCTGGAGCTTAAACAAAAACATTTGAAGAAACTAATTCTGACATCCTATACACCGTATCCATCAAGGAAGATACGACGTATATGTGCCTGCACTTCATAAGAAACCACGAAGATACAAAGTCCAATACGCCGTATCCAAGAGAACTTTATACGCCGTATTCAATATAATGTAATCATTCTGGAAGATGTCGAACGTGGTCCCTACTCCAAGAAACCCCCGATACACCGTATCCATCTCTCTCGACACGCCGTATTGACCAAATTCTAGACAGTATAAATAGAAAACCTAAAAATGGGTTTTTAGTGTGCTTGGTCATATTTCCGATACCTTAACCGCAAAAGTTGATTTTCAGAAGATAAGAAGAGCAGAAGAGGTCAAGCAAAGCTACTAATTCCATAGGAAACACCTTGTAATCTCCTATACTCTTGTAATCGTTTGATTTTTGGTATCATTCGTTTAACTCGGTTAGTTTACCTTGGTTGGATTATTACTTTTGTATTGATTACAATGATTAAGGGATAATACCCTTGGGTAATTGTCACACCCCCAAATTGGGTCCCGTCAGAATAAGCGTTCGGGGGCGTGACATCATACATATCTCAAGTACAAAGCATAGAAAACGACCTCTAAAAGAGTACGTTTTAGAAAAGTCATAACTCGTTGCATAAATTTAAAAGTAAATAAGTCTTACAAACCATTTCAAAGTAATTAAAACATAGCGGAAGCAATAAGAAAACATAGCGGAAGCAATAATAAGGTTTGACATAAGACAACGAGTATGAAATAAGATAGTCTTGAAATAGGTCGAAGTCACATTGCACATAGACTTCTAATAGCACACCTTGGAAATCCAAGCTAAGCACCTGAGATAAAACATGCTTAAAACGTCAACATAATGTTGGTGAATCCATAGGTTTAATTTAAACGTAGTTATAGTGGATCACAAGATTTCAAAACGTATGCGACAGTTATAACAGATACAACTTCACATAAAAGGGTATTTACGTTGCGCTAAGCTCATGACACCGAAGCTAATAGTGGTAGCTGGCATGTACATTGCTATATAAAGTTTGCCCTGGTAGGTGTCCGACCAAAGATCACCCAAACTAGTTTCGACATGAAATACATTCGTTGGCCTGTACATCAGTCGTACCCGACCAGTAAGAATTACCAAACCCGGATGGGGATTATTAGTCCCAATAGATCTATTTACTCACTCGCGCTTACTTAACCAGCCAGTCGGTTAAAGGTAATTAACGGTTCATGATATTACGGGCAAATAGTGGTCTAACGCTACTTAGGCAACATGTAAACAAGGATAAGTATCACGTAAAGTACTTGTGTTCGGTTTAAGAAAACAAGCGATGTTTCTCACCCCAAAGTTGTAAAACATTTAATCAAAACGAGTAAAAGTGGGGCTATAAACTCACCTTGATTGGTGAAGTGAAGTAGTGAGAAGCTAGAAGAATAATCACACGGTATCGAACGACGGTAAACGAACACGACCTAAGTATTATAGGTTTCGATTTAGAATCGGAATAATAGAGAAATACGAATAATGCATAAGTGTTTACTAAAATACTTTCGTTAAATGTTTTTTTATAATGAAACGTTAGTGATCGTATCGAGGTTAAAATGTTTGACTAAATAAAGTACACAGTAATATTACGTATATATTAGTATATAGTAATAATCGAATAATATATATATATATATATATATATATATATATATATATATATATATATATTGTTCGGCATCTTACCCATTTCCTTATAACTAGTTTAAATGCTTTGATATAAATGTTTTCTAATATTTTCTAAGTATAAAGAATTTATAAAATTTTGGCATGACCCGTTCGTGTTTACACATTTTCCAAAGTCGTAGACTTTATTAAAACCACTTTTAAATTACTTTCAACTTACATTTCGCAAACACAATCTTTATACTATCAAATCTCTTTCTAAACTAGTCTGAAAACCCTTCGGATCCTTATTAGCTTTTAGGCCCAATAAGCCTAATTAGACGATCCGTTAATCGAAAAGTCTAAAATAAAAAATGATTAGTATCCAAGTTCGGATATTTTCAAATAATCTATACACGAGCTTATCCAATAATTTACACCGTAGGCCTAAGGCCGTAGTGTGTTGTCTCATATTAGGTCGTGGCACGTTAAACTAATTAAGTAGGTTTAAGCTTATCCATTAAGTCCGATAAGCAAACCGTTAAGCAAATAAGCACTCGACGTATTAACAAGCTATTAATAAGCTTTCAATAAGCCAAGCCAAAAGCCCAATAATCCAACCGTGGGCCTTAAGCCATGGTTTGGGCTCATTTGTTAGGCCAGACCTCTTTAACTCCTACGGGTCCATTTGTTAAGTCCAATAAGCTAAAAAGGTATCAAATAAGCTCTTGATTCTTGAATAAGCTATCAATAAGTCTTCAATAAGCCAAGAGTAATAAGCCGAACCATAGGGCTTATGGATTAAGCTCATGGTTTTAGGATTTCGGTTGTGGGACGCGACATATTAGCCCGTTAAGCATATTTGGGCTTATTTGTTAAGCCAAATAAGCTTAACTCTTTGTCCTTTCAAAATAAGCTAGGAATTAATAAGCCAAAAATAAATAAGCTAAATAAACATTCGTCCTTTGTTTTCTTTTTGGACCGAAACTACATATAAGCCCAATAAGCTCTCCCTGAGCTTATTTATAAGCCGAACATTAAATAAGCATAAAGTTATGATTTTTATTACATAAGAATAACCACGATCATAAAACTATGATTTTCTTGTCTTTCTTTTTATTATTTTTGAAACATATTATAAACCTTTTAAGGTTTATGTAGTTTAAAAATCAAAACTTTTATAATCCGTTTGTACAACTTATATTCATGCATTATGTAGAAAACAAAAGTACAAGATTTAAGAAGAGTAGATGACTTACAAGGATGGATGATTAGGACTTACTACAACCCAAACGTTATGTTTAAATACCCAATTGATTATACAAAATCAACCCAAACTCTTCTATCTTCAAGTGGTTTTGATCAAAGTTGGGAAAATGTGAAAGTGTGAGTGTTTTGGTGTGCCGAACAAGAGAGGGAGAGAAGAGGTGTGCGTATTTTATTTTGAAAGAATGAAATGATGAAATGGATGCATGTAGCCTTATTTTGAACCAACTAGGAATGTAGGGAACATTGTTGCATGAATATTAGAAGATAAATGTGTGTGCTTGTATCCTTAGGGGGGCAGACGAGCTAGGAAGGGGAAAATAGGGGACCAATTTCATCTATTAGCAGAATTTGAATATTTAGGATCCTAGGTTAGATATTTACTTAGGACAAGATATTTTAGATTACTAGTTACGACTTACGTAAAATTTAAAAATGACATAACTTACGTAATTAAATTCTGAAATTTTAAATATCAACACGAAACGTAAAAACGCAACAATTGTCGAAAGACTACGATAATTAGCAACCCGGATCACTTCCGGTAACGATTCTCACATAATCACCAGATAACTTCTCGGTTAAACGTATAAATTACACATAACTTATAAAATTCAAAATACTGAATGGAAACGGCTAAAATATTGGCCTGAAATTTATGGGGTGTCACATCCTTTTCCCGTTAAAAGATCTTTGTCCTTAAAGCTTAAGACGTAACATCTGCCATGGGTGCAGAGTTGACGAAGAGATGAGGATACTTCTTCTGCATTTGATCTTCACGTTCTCAAGTGAACTCAGGACCTCTACTTGAGTTCCAACGCACTTTAACAATTGGGATACGGCTTTGCTTCAGACGTTTGACCTTACGGTCCATGATTTTGACTGGTTCTTCTATGAAGTGAAGCTTGTCATCAATTTGGATTTCATCCAACGGTATAGCAAGAGTTTCTTCTGATAGGCATTTCTTCAGGTTCGAGACGTGAAACGTACTATGAACTTTGCTCAATTGCTCTGGGAGTTCAAGTCGATAGGCAATGGTTCCAACTTTGGCAAGAATCTTGAAAGGTCTTGCTTTCCCTGTTTGCCAAAACGTATCACCCCTTTCCATGGCGACACTTTTAGCATGACCTTATCTCCCACTCGAAACTCAAGGGGTTTTCGTCTTACATCTGCGTAGCTCTTTTGACGATCACGGGCAGCTTGAATACGGCTCTTGATTTGAATGATCTTCTTAGTTGTCCCGTGGGTGATCTCTGGGCTAGTGAGCTGACTATCTCCAACTTCAGCCCAGCAGATAGGTGATCGACACTTACGCCCATACAACGCCTCAAATGGTGCAGCCTTAATACTAGTATGGTAACTGTTGTTATACGAAAATTCTACCAATGGAAAATGTTTATCCTAACCTTTTCTGAAATCAAGCACACATGCACGCAACATGTATTCCAACGTCTGAATGGTCCTCTCACTTTGACCATCAGTCTGCAGGTGGTAAGCTGTACTCATATCCAGCCGAGTACCTAGTGCTTTATGAAGAGACCTCCAAAAGTGTGTCTGCCGTCTCGATCAGAGATGATCGAAACCGGCACTTCATGTCTCGACACCACTTCTTTCAAATAATGTCTTGTTAACTTCTCTATTGAGTTGTCTTCTCTCATGGGTAGGAAATTAGCAGACTTGGTGAGGCGATCAACGATTACCCAAATTGTATCTTGTCCGGTTGCTGTCTTTCACAATTTAGTGACAAAGTCCATTGTTATTTTCTCCTATTTCCACTAAGGAATCTCTAGTTGAACCAATAATCCAGATGGTTTCTGATATTCAGCCTTAACTTTAGCAAACGTTAGACATTTGCTGACATAGGTGGCAATCTTTGCTTTTATGTTGGGCCACCAATACAACTTCTTCAAATCTTGGTACATCTTATCCGATCCAGGATGGATGGAATAGTTTGACTTATGCGACTCATGCATAATCAACGCTCTCAAGTCACCAAAACACAGAATCCAACTCTTGTTGTTCAGACACAACGTTCTGTCAGCACGAGGTTCAAGTTTATTAATCATACCATATAGATCTTCCGTTATATAATTCTCTTCCTTCCTTGCCTCGGCTTGAGCATTTAGAATTTGCTTGGTAAGATTCAAACCTATAGTCATCACTAAGGCTCGAACTCGCAGCAGATTGATCCTTTCCTTCCGGCTCAAGGCATCTGCCACCACGTTCGCCTTTCCTGGGTGGTATCTAATCTCACAGTCGTAGTCACTTAACAATTCCAACCATCATCGCTGTCTCATGTTCAGCTCTTTCTGATCAAGAATATGCTGCAAACTCTTGTGATCAATGAACACAACATACTTCGTGCCATATAGATAATGCCTCCACATCTTCATGGCAAACACTACCGCTCCAAGCTCTAAATCGTGTGTGATATAGTTCTTCTCATGAACCTTGAGTTGGCAAGATGCGTAGGCTATGACCTTCTCCCTTTGCATCAAAACTGCGCCCAACCCTTTATGCGAAGCATCGCAGTAGACCACAAAGTTCTCACTTCCTTCCGGTAAGGCCAAAATCGGCGCACTACACAATTTCTGTTTTAACAGCTGAAATGCAGCTTCTTCTTTTTCTCCCCAATCAAACTTCACGCTCTTCTGAGTCAACTTCGTCATAGGCCTAGCGATTTTCGAGAAACCTTCAATGAATCGTCGGTAGTAACCGGCGAGATCTAAGAATTGACGAATTTCGGTTGGAGTCTTGGGTGACGCCAAATCCTTGACTGACTCAATCTTAGCAGGATCAATGTGAATGCCTTCACTATCAATCACGTGACCGATAAATTTCACTTTCGATAACCAAAATTCACACTTGGAAAACTTAGCGAACAATTTCCTCTCCTTAAGTAACCTTAATACCAACTTAAGGTGTCCTTCATGCTCATTCTTATTCTTGGAATAGATCAATATATCATCAATGAAAACGATCATGAAGTTATCCAAATATGGTTTGCACACCCGATTCATCAGATCCATGAATACCGCCGGTGCGTTGGTCAGTCCAAATGGCATTACTTGGAACTCTCAATGACCATAGCGAGTCCTAAACACCGTCTTTAGGATATCCTCTTCACGAACTCTGAGTTGGTGATAACCAGACCTCAAGTCGATCTTAGAGTAGACTTTTGACCCTTGCAACTGATCGAACAGGTCATCGATTCTCAGAAGTGGGTATCGGTTCTTCACAATAAGTTTGTTTAGATGACGGTAGTCGATACACATCCGAAAAGATCTATCTTTCTTCTTGACAAACAAAACTGGAGCTCCCTAAGGTGAGGAACTAGGTCTTATAAATCCCTTGTCAGAAAGCTCCTGCAATTGAGTGGATAACTCTTGCATCTCTGATGGTCCTAAACGATACGGGGTTCGTGTTACAAGTAAAGCACCAAAGACTAAGTCAATTTGAATTTCGACTTGTCATGTGGGTGGTAATCCAAACAAGTCTTCTGGAAAGACTTCCAGGAAATCCCGTACGACTGGCACATCTTCAAGCCGTTTCTCTTCCGACTTGTCATCAGTCTTCTTTGCCCTAACTTGTGCTAGGTAAACTTGGCAACCCTTCTGGATGTACTTCTGGGTTTTGGTGCACGAGATGATACTCAACTTCGACTTACTTCCACCATTACATCCACCGCCTTCGATTACCAACACTTCATCTCCATAAGGAATACGAACGATCTTTTCGTCACAAATGATCATCACGTGGTATTTCGCCAACCAATCCATACCGATAATGACGTTGAAACTACCGAGTTCTACAGGCATCAGGTCAATATCGAATGGGTGACCTAGTAATCCGAACGTGCAACCTCTAAGTATCACATTACTTTTTGAAATTCTTCCATCGGATAACTCAATAGCATAACTAACGTCTAAAGTGGATAGGATGACATCAAGCAGCGCGTTAAAGGTAGTTGACACAAAACTCCTATCGGAACCCGAATCAAATAACATGGTAGAATAACAATTATTTAGAAGGAACATACCCGTGACGACGTTTGAATCAGGGTTGGCTCCTCCTCCCCCG
>BQNB010143528.1:0-16981 GCA_026074375.1 Tanacetum coccineum | reverse complement strand
GTTCCAATGGTTTTTGGACTCCATAACTCATCATGAGAATCATCTTTCCCATCCTTTGCTTCTTCATCTATCTCATCTTCTTGTTCATCTGTCTCATCATCTTTTCATCTATCTCTTCCTCATCCTGATCATTGACATCCTCAAACCAATTTAATAGATCCTTTGATGGGTCTTTTTGTGAAATAGTTATCTTCATTGAACCATGAACATTGTTCTCCAAACAACCAGATTCATCAGATGAGCTTGACTCATCATAACTTGATACATATGAGCTTAATTCTAATCAGGTTAAGTCATCAGATGAGGTTGACTCTAATGTGCTTGAACACTCAAGTTCTGATGTGCTTGAACACTTAAGTTCTGATGAGCTTGAAGCAATTACAATGTCTTATGCATAAAACACAATAACTATGCATAAAACTCATGGCATTATTCTGTATACGAAGTTGTTATTTAATAAATTGGGTACAAATTGTTATTGGTCTTGGCCTATGTAATGGACTAGGAAATTAGGTACAAATTGTAATTGGTGTTGGCCTATGGAATGGACATCTAAAGTTACAGGTGAGATTTAACTTTTAATTTCTTCACCTTTGTGGTCAAATGGACTAATCTGGTACACCAAGTTAAATACATGTAAGTGTGTATGATGGAAACCATTAAAGGTATAGAAGTAGGAGTTGATTATGTGCTGACGTACCTTTTGTTTTGGAAAGAACATTGATGTACTTGAAGAGGTGATTGCATTTGTAGTGCTTAAACACATATGTAATTTTTTTATACCTAATAGGCCTTAGCCTAACAACATGGAAGGAGTCTTTTATCCAAGTGGTAAAGGGTTAACTCCATGCTCAGACAAAGGTATAACCTTAACCACTACATTAACTTAGCATAACCTTAACCACTACATTAACTTAGCATAACCTTAAGAAATGTATTCGTATCATGTTAAGGGGCTACTGTAACAAGGAGTAAAAAAGTGTTTCTAACCTGTGCCAGGGTGAACATCTTGTTGATCCTCTTTTTCCTTCATATTTGAACACTCTTGGACATCGGATTTTTTTGAACATTCTGGGACATCTAGATTAAATAAGAAAGTAATATGTCGACTACATTCTCTAAAGTAAACATAAAAGTTACATGGTTTTTCAGGCTCTACTCAGGTTCTGCTGTTTCAGCCTCTGCTTTTTCAGGCTCTGCTAGTTCATGCTCACATTTTTCAAAGAATGTTGTATATACGTCATCAGCTATGCTATGAAACTGAGAATATGTCCAACTATTTGGTTTCCCATACTTAACAATAACCCAATTGTACATATCATCATTCAGGTTTCTTAGGAAGAATTTGTTTGTTAGCCTTATCTACACAACAACAACCATTCTTAGACCCTAAACACATTAATGACGATGCACATTGCTGAACACAATGTATGGACAAAACAAACAGACCCCTCACTGTATTTCACACTGAACTATAACAAATTGATCAAACTTTACTTGATTAAATATACTCTTTCCTTAACTTTGCAGGTGCACTTGTGAGTATATGCATAGAAGGTACAATCATGAAAGTTCACATCTATCTTTTGATTTTGTTTCACTAAGTATCTTTACATTCTTCGTGTATAACTGTAAGCTACTACATTCATATATGAGGTTTTCAACCTAAAATAATTCCTATAGTACCAAGTGATAGTTGCGGTTATACAACCCAATCAGGGTCGCAACCAGGAGGGTCATGGGTGGTTCCAGAACACCTATTATTATCTACTTCAAGATTATGTTCCTGTATCACTCTAAACTACTCCATTCACTTGGCATTACCCTAATCGACATTAATAAACCTTTGTGGGAAACAATAACAGAGGGTATGATAAACAATAACAGAGGGTATGATTACTTCATTGTTAGATGATTAACATTGGGGGAAACACAAAAACATGAAAGAATAACAAAACAATAACAAAGGGTATGATTACTTCATTATTAGATGATCAACATCGGGGGAAACACAAAAACATAAAAGAATAACAAACAGGTATAATAAACAATAATAGAGGGTTTGATTACTTCATACTTAGATGATCAACATCGGGGGAAACACAAAAACATATAAGAATAACAAACCTTTGTTGTCATTGTTCATTATCTAATGTTCGCAATTGTAGGAAATAGATGGACTGATTAGTTAATTATGGTTTCATGATCAGGAAATGTTTATGAGATTCCCTAGGTTTTGTTTAGGGTATGATTTGGTAGTGTGGGTTGTGAAATGGGGAGTTTTTGTTAGGGTATGATTTGAGATTAGTTAATTAATGTTTCTTAGATAATTTATGTTTTGAATGTGGGTGCCAAATTTAAATATAGGACAAATCTTTAGGGACTAGTTATGTAAGCACCCCAAATGGTAATTTGGTAACTAAACCCATAAAAGGAAAAAAATTGACTTTTATGACCACAGAAGACCAAAATTGAAGTTTGGTGTTATAAAAGCATATTGTGACAAGTATTATGTTTCTTGTTATTTGCCCTTTTGTATACTCAATCATGACACATGTTTAATGATGACTTGTCTTTTTCTTTGGTAAAGGGTTTTCTCCGGTAAAATATTAATGACTACTTGTCTAGACATGATCTTTTAGAAAATATGGTCTATAAAAAAGCTAAATAATATTTTTTTCTCCAAGATACCCACTATAACTACCACTGTGCGTGCTGTTTTTTCTTTACTTAAAAACACGATGATCCATATCATACTTGAGATTTGGGTTAATCTCCCCAATCATTTGGTAACATCTTATTTATTAGATGAAAACAACGCGGGGATGTGTCATCTAACATTACTAGGTTTTAGACCCTCGTTAGATAATGAGTCTATCATTTCAAGGGGAATCTTTCAATCGGCTCACCTAGGGTAGCAACAAACTCAGGACCGGCCCCTGATCCTTGGTCTTATGGTCCAGCAAACCTTGTCAGGAAAATGGTTTTGGAGATTATAGAAATTAATGTATGATCATGACAATCATTCTTATTCGGTATGTGTTTGTCAAGAAAAAATTTAGAGTGTACTTTTCTTTTTATGGAGAAACTATGGAAATGACGGATTTGCAGGTCGAAATGAGGACCATATACTTTTAACCATAGTAGCATCCCAAATACTTGCAGTTGCACCCTATAGAGTCTTGCTTGATTAACCCATACAAATAAAGGATTGTATACTTAGTCATGATAGTTCATGTATCTCCTATAATAATAATGTTAAAAATGAAATATTTGGCAGTTCATTGAAGGCATTTGACAAGAAAACATGGAGTATAATGTATATGATGAGACAGCTTATCGCCGCGACTCCATTTTGTCATAATGAGAATGTGTAAAACAATGGTTTTTAATCTGTATTGCCTGATCAGATTATTGTGATTGAGTTGTTTCTCCCTACGGTGTTTAGAGCAGTGACATCGTTCGCATGCTAACATCTTTTTAAAATATGTAAGTGAATTTATTTAGCAAATGTCATAAAGAATGTTTCTTTGAAACTCTTACTTAATGGTGATGTGCACTTGCTTCAGTTTTTGCCATTTGTTTCAGTTATCAGCTTAAGTTTCATTAATTAGTTTGCCATTATGACTTGTGATATATCATAAAAAACCTTTTTGAATATCTTTCTTATAAGACATTATTAGTGATATCATGCTTGAAAAATGCAATCCTTCTACACTATTATAGGTTAAAATGGATGCCAAGTTTTAACAAAAATTAGACCATGATACTATATTTTCTAAGCAGAAGAAATTCAGTATTATGAGTTTATAACCACTTTACAATCACCATTTCTTTTTATCCCTGCGGCCGAAGCATTGCATGTCTCTCATCAACAAGGAAAGATGAAAAATGTATTTGAAGGTGTTATGGTTGGTTCAAATTTAGTGGATATCTCCATTCTTCAATTTGCAGACGATGCTCTCATTATGGGTAAATGGTCTCTCAACAATGAAAAAGAATATTTGTCGTATTTTGAGATGCTTCCATATGGCATCCGATTTGAAAGTTAACTTCGCAAAAAGTAAATTCTTTAGGGTTGGCGTCTCTAATATTGATACTAACACTTTTGCTTCCACACATTGTTGCCAACCATCTTCCTTTCCTTGTTCTTATCTTGGTCTTCCTATTGGAGCCAATATGAACAAGTCGGGCAATTGGAATGCCATCATTGAGAAATTTTAGAAGCGTCTCACCTCTTGGAAAGCTAAAAATCTTTCAATTGGTGGGAGCTTAACCCTCATCAAATCAGTGCTTGGGAGTCTTGGAACATACTTTTTCTCTCTCTTAAAAGCACCATGGGTTGTGATAAAGTACTTGGAGAAACTTAGGCGTAACTTCTTTTGGGGAGGCGATATGGAATCAAACAAGATGGCATGGTTATCATGGAAAAAGATTTGTTCTCCTTCCACTTGTGGAGGTCTCGGTGTAGGTTCACTACAAGCCATGAACCTTGCAATGCTAACAAAATTCGTATGGAGGTTCCATACAGAACCACAGTCCTTATTGCATCAAATCATCACATCTATACATGATCCTAGTGGCGGTTTTGGTTCTACTGATGCCACTCGTCAGCCTCTGAGTCTATGGTGGCCCATCTCGAACCTTACCATCTCCTTATCTTCTGTTGGTATGAATTTGAACCTTCTGTTCACTCATAAAGTAGGGGCGGGTTCAAGTATTGCTTTCTGGCATGACAATTGGATTAGGCCTTCTAATCTTAAATCACTTTACCCTAGACTTTTTGCTCTTGAAACCAATAAAGAGTGTCGTATAAGTGATCTTTGCTTCACTCAAAATGGGTTACCTTATCATATCTGGGCTTGGAGGCGTGTTGTGAGAGATGGGCATGAAATGAACCAGCTTAGAGATCTATTGGGCCTCGTTAACAGTTTTTGCCCATGTGATACACCTGACTCTTGGGCCTTCATGCTTAATACTCACAAGTATATCACAGTTGCTTCCATGCGTAGAGAGATAGAAAAACACATATTGTGTGATCAGCCTAGCATAACTCGATGGAATAAGAGCCTGCCAATCAAGATTAATGTTCATATGTGGCATCTTTATCTTGATCGTCTCCCAACCCATTGCAACTTGGATAGCTGCAGAATTGATCTTCACTCTTCTAGATGTCCCGTACATGATGGAGATATCGAGACGGCTCAACATCTTTTCATTGATTGCCCGATTGCCAGTGGACTTTGGCATATGGTAATAAAATGGTGAAAGCTCGAGAATCACCCACAAGACTTACATTCCTTGCTATCTTGGAGTGACACAGTAAATTTTATGGACATGGCTAAGACTTGCTTTGACGTTGTGGTTCACACAACTACTAGGATAATTTAGAGATACCGAAACCATGTTTGGTTTGACTCAAAGCCTCCTCGGAAAGACACGCTCGGAGATGATGTCAAAATCTTCTCACACGCTTGGATCATGCATAGGAACAGGAACCTTAATCCAAATTGGCTTGTATGGATCAATGATTCTATTTCTTCTTGTAAAAACTCTTTGTAATTTTCTAGCATCTTGCTAGCTTTAATTGAATCGCCGTTCAAAAAAAACTTGGTAGAGTAGTTTCTTTAAAAACAACTTGACTATACAATAACTTGATTTTGTAAATGGTAACAGAAGATGGAGTTCAAGATCAATACACAATTATAATTCTTTTACTTTAATTTGGCATGTGCAATGCTCATGTCTCATTGTGGTAGTCTTCTTAATCATCGAAATTGCCATCTCCTATTAAACCGGATACTGCAGCACAAGCACATATCACAAAACAGACTTGTACTATATCACCTAAAAGTGTTTGTAGTTACCATTTCACCTTTACAAAAATTTCCACATTTCAACCCAAACTTATGTTGAACTGTAATCAACCTACCCATCTTGCCATGTCTATTAAAAAGAGGGCTCATATGTTTTTCAGTATTGGTGTTATAGAGCCAAAATATGTTCATTTAGGATGGGTTGTAGGCGAGAACGCTCCCTTAGGGTGCCCATGGACTGATCCTATGTTCATGGATTTCCACCAAGATCTGTAATTTAGACTATTGAATGCCTAATCAAGTAATGAGACGCAAGTACTTATGGAATCATAATTTTTAGCATTCTAGCTTCAATCACATAGCTTTAATCATCCAGTATATAGGGGAATACTTGGTCTATAAATTCTTTGTGAAATAGATAAACACTTTTTTGCACTCTTTGATTACACAGTAACCAAATTTCTTCTTTCCTTTACTCTTGTTATATATGTGATAAACATGTATATGATTATTTAGTTTTACATACTACTGTACCAAAACATGTCAATGATTGCAATCCTACTATCATAAAATAAAAAAATTATTATAAATGTTTTTGTTTCATTCTTCCATGCTACTTTCTTACTTCTAACCATATTAGCCAAAGAGAGGCAATTATAATCATACTAAGTTATTATGTCTATTCTATAAACTACATATTTTTTATGTGAATATCTATGCTTTAGCAATAACGTTAATGGACAAGACATGGGAAAATATTGTTGGGTCCGGTCTTTGCAAGAGTTAGACTTCAAACGCTCTTATTTCTCATGGAACCAAGTCAAAGATTTGTTTCATGCAACATAAAGAAGAACTATCTGAAGTTGGACTTGAGGGTCACTTTCCAATAGTTTAGGTAAGCTGTTAGTGGCACTTGGGTCATGCCAGCATCCTAGCTGTAACACCTCAATTCCAAAGGAAGGCGGAGGGAGGGGGTGGCTAGAGGGTGCTAGGCCCCTCTCAATGAACCCAAATATGCTATTGTTTAGTAAGCCCAAAGCTAAATATATATATAATTTGCGTTAGTGGCCTCCCTTAATTGACATCAGTTAAAATATATACCAGTCTACTTCAAAACCATATCCCCTAAATTAACAGGTTGTGTCATTTAATTGGTACGAGGCTTGGATACACCCATGGGTTGCATCGTGTAAAATCTTGTTGTTAATTATGTGAAGCATAGTATAAGTTTATATCTCGGTGGTCGGGTTTGATAGACGTGTTGCGTTGCACCGGAGTTGTTTTTGTGTAAAAATCAAACTATTAAATTAACACACTTATTAGTTGAGCCAATCTTTTTCCTCAACGTTTTTGTTCCAAACCCACCTCAAAGGTTAACCTCCAAATCATGTCGCCTATTTAAGCTTTCTTTAAACTACATTTTGCGTTCATACTCATGCGATGCACGGGCTTTGTTTTTCGATGTGAAACATCGTATACCTTCAAACATGTGCGCTGCTCATATTGTGTACGTAAGTGTTTAAAACGTAATGTTGGTGATTCTTATTGTTAGCCTTGTAGCCTAAACGCAATTAGCATAATATCTAAGCTAAAAGCAATTTCTCTCCCTATCTTCTTATAGTCAAACACAAAGCCAAGGACTATTAACTATATGATGCATTTTCCCTAAAATCCCCATTAGTCGGTATCACAGTTCTACATAGCTTATAAGATGCAGGATATACATAAATAGCATATAACAATCGGCCTATAATATCCATGTATAAGTTTTATCTAACATTCAAAAACCTATAATCTACCATTAACCGTGAACTTAACCAAGTATTAGAAAGTATCTAACATTACTTAAACACTACTCTAAGATGAAACATTGTCAACTTAGCTGTCACATAAGTTTCCCTCTAAACAACTCAATTAAATAGATTTCAAAACCCTAAGAAGGGGAACTCTAAACGGCCTAAAGTATACACTTTACCGGGTTAGAAGACAAACAAAAGTGCATTTGAAGGTGGCAAATTTATAGGTGTGATATGGTTTTGTGCTATAAGTGCAGAAAGTTTGAAATAGAATTACGATAACCACAACTAATATGAACATGCACGTGGTTACTCATTTTACATGAGTACAAACTTTAGTTAATGTTACATGTCTTAGTATTAAGCTGTGTTTTACCGCACTCTCACAAACTATCCTGTTTGTAATATGAAATCACATTATTCTGAGTGGAACCTGCAAACTCACTAAATATTAGTAGACCACATTTGTAGGGTGCATCTACATAAAAGAAAAACCTATAGCCAATCCTCGCTCATATGTCCTAAGGAAGTGTGTCCACATATAATAAGTTTTTTTCCTCCAGTTATGTCTTTTGCACCCATAAAAATGGTTTTTTCATCCAGTTTTGTTGTTAATTTTTGGAGGCTTTACAATCATCAAGTGAAGTTCCGCAAAGACTAAGGTTCTTGACAAATGAATTACCCTTCCTAGTCAATCTTAGGCAATACTCCTTCGTTAGATATTATATTCTGATTCACAGTTAAGCATAAAAATAAGTCCTTACTACACAAATTAACAGGATTACTTGGATGATTTGAGGTGACTTTAAATTACTCTTGGTTGTGCCCTTTGCTTCACTCTACCATTTGCCATACTATTCACCTTTTGGTTCCCTTGTTTCAGATTCGTCTTTGGCTTTCTCCATGACTTGTTCTGTCTCATCAAGCTTTGCTGCTATCACTTCGACTTTTCTTCGGTATCGGTGGTTGTTTTTTCCTTCTACACTTTGTACCTATCAACATAATTTGTAGAGCAGCGATAAAGATATTTAATCATAAAGTCTCACATTTGAGTACTCTTTTTAGCATACATAAAGTTTTTCTTTGAATAAAAACAATTTAACGTTTGTGTGCAAATTAAAGAAAATTGTAGCAATGTAGCAATCATCTGTAATATTTCACGGTTTTATTTAATCCTATCAGGTATCGTTTTTGTCCACATCAAACTGGTTTATGTAGATCTTATGCATCATAATCACAGGTTTAATGTGGTACATCATCGTTGACTTAACTTTCTTTTATCATGGCCAGGGCCGGCTTTGAGGGTGTACAAGGTGGGCGACCGCACAGGGCCCCAAAAATTTTAGGGGCACCAAAATTTATCCCGTTAACAATTATATGCATTATTTCTTAAAACGATGACACTTTATATATAACGTTTCTTATCGCAGGGCCTCATTATGTAATTTCGCTCAGGGCCTTTAAAAATTTCATAAATTTAGAGACGGCCCTGATCATGGCCCTAAATAAGTGTCAGTCGAAATACGAAAGATTGAAATGCAAACACTACAACATATTTCTTTATAGGTTGCAATCATCTTCTAAAGTACTTCTAACGGACACATCGATCCCTACATTATTAAAGAGTGGAAGTTAAATACTATAAGATTTCATTGTTCACTAACTTAGGTGTCGATCAATTAACTTTTCCCTCTGTATTTTCAAAATAATTTTAGTAGGACATATTTTTGAAGTGATGTGGTCGACATATATGTTACACCTCAATTCCGTAACAGACGTCCATCTTAGATTTATAAAATAAAAGTGACTTGTGTTTCTAAATTATAGTTAGCTTAGTATTTTATTGATATATATCATCATTTAAGAGTTGGTCATGCAAAACCTTTTTACAGTTAGGATTTCAAGAATATCATTTCAAGTTTGCTAAACTATATGAATTCAGTTCATATTGCCAAATTTATTCATCAAAGGTCCACATTGAAGAGTGTTATTATGGGAAACAGTTATTGAGTGTAAACCATAATATATATGCATTTCTCATAGCAGATCTCAATAAATAAAATACATAGAAGAAGATGGAGAAACGGAAAATACCTCAGAATACCATTCCCCAAAGTTTACTATCATTAGTATTAGCAAGATCTAAGCCATTCTCCTTCTTTCTTCCCTCTACACACACAGAATTACAACAAATAGAAGATGAAAGGAAATAAATTAAAATATTTAAGCATCACATCTGAGAATTAAGGTGGCTTTTTAAACCCGATAAACCATCATCTAAGTAAAGAATGTGTTGCTGTTACTAATCTTAAAAGAAAAATTCAAGCATGTGACAAAATTCATTACTAGTATTAAAGGAAGAATGATCCCTAAATCTTATGTAAACTTAAATCAATTTTTAATAAACCCCTTTTTTAATGCTCAACTTCTAAACAGAATTCCAGAGAACATGTTTTCATACCTTGTAGTCACTGCTAACTTTAGCTAAGTTAACAGTGGTGCTATTCTTAAGCGCACTGATATCGTTGTGTGAGGTCACTTGAGTTCTTGTTCTTCCAATTTCTTTTAGTTGCTTGGTCTCATAAATCATAAACCAAGAAGCTGGACTTTTAGTTCCAGCCCGCTTCATTGACACAATAAACACTATATGATGTTGATGCCCACGATTTACCAAAAAAAATAAAATCACAGTTACTATAAATGTATTTATTAATGGGTTGCATTACCCAATTTACGCGTTGGGCTATAAATGGGAAAAAATGCTACATGCCACCAAATTTGTTAAATTTACTGCAACATGTGTTTCGCCAAAACATAGAACAAAAGAGATTTTCACTTGTTAAACAGAAAGTCTCAAACTGTTACTAATATTTTAGTTGCAAACCCATCCGACACCTTAACCCTCCAAACTTCTCCTACAAAAGATCAAAACCCAAACAAATATCTAAATGATATACACTTTAATAACGTGTGCAGTTAAATATATGTCAATTTATGGCGTTTGTTAGCAGCAAGTATCAATCAAAATAATGCAAGAAAAGATATGGAAATCGAACATATGAGTATTACCCTCTTCTGGCGGATAATCCTTGTTGAAAACTATTAAACTGCAAAAGCCTATCATCAAAAACAAAAATTAGAACCCTAAGAGGGGTTATTTTTACCTTAAATTCAGTAGCAAATTGATGGCAGGTGCTTCACAAATTGATGGTAGTAGAAGCTTCCTACTGCACGAATGGAAAAAAAATAACAAACCCTTAATTCTCACATAAAACCTAATTTCAAAATCAAAACTAAATTGAAATCAAATACCTAAAAACCCACAAAAAGTTTATAGGAAGAAGCCTTACCTCTGAATCGATTATGTGTGTTTTGGCTGTAAGAGGTCGCCGGATCATTTGGATCCGAAGCTCCTATTGGTGGCCAAAATGTAAGCAAAGAGAGAAAAAGGAATGAATTTAACCTGCACAAAATAAGCACCTCGAAATTAGAAATCTTTGATCACTTACTGATGAATGGATTATGTGTGTTTTCTTAGAGATGTCAAATGTTATAATTGTGCAATTATTCGTGTGGCAAATCAAAAGATTGTAACTTATGGGTATCTTGATTTTAGAGGGAGCTGTACACTACAGGTGGCTGTACTGAGAAATTCCATTTATGGTCATAGCCACAAAACACACATTAGGCATAGAAAACTTAGTTTTTGCATCATTAATATAGTCACATTGAATGTGAAACTGCATCTTGTATAATATAAGATATTAATAGGTTATAGGTAACAAATTTATTCAGTTAATTGCTTCTAATGTATTCCATGTAATTAAATGTTGGCTTTTATGTTTGTTGCTTATTCTATAGTTAAATGTTGACTTAGGTGGTTTGAATTTCATGTTATGTGATTAGAAGCATCAATATGCCAAATGATCAACACTTCCTTTATTATTTGTGATAGCTTAGCCCATAATACTTCAAAGTTCAAACACTAACAAGGATACCAGATCATTAATTGAAGTTTACAAAACCATGATTAAACTAGTTCGTAATATTAATATAGCAATTAAACAACCATTTATGATCTTCTGTAGCAACTAAATTAAGAAGTTGAGGGCCCTATTAATATGTTCTCCTGAGATTGTTGGATTAATGAACCTGAGCTTTGTTTTAATTCATACGGAGTATATAGTTCACCAAATCTAGTATGCTTTAGGTCTTTTGTTTTAGTTGTTCCCTTAAGTTGCTATGTCTTAAAGTCCCTTTCTTAGACTTTATCAAGTTTTTGTGCCTTATTGCTTAATAACAACATCACATTTTGCACAAAAAGAAGATACCTAATTAATAGTCAAATGGAGTTCTTCATTATAAGATTTTATGTGCTACTGTAACATAAAATAGTTACCATCATCAATTACAAGGATATCATTGTTCGTTCATAGATTACATACATTTAGCGTAAATAAATTGCGGCCCCCCTTAACTCAAAATCCTGGCACCGCCCCTAGATGATACACAAACGATACATAAACAAAGAAAAAGTCTAAGTCCAATGAATTCTCCATTAAAGATATATCATAAGTTGTCCCAAAATTTCAAACTAAAAATAGCATTACAAAGTTCCACTATAAATTTTTTCTTCATAAACTAAATAGGCCAAATAATACGTCTCTAACACTTCATGCCACTTGTATGAGCTCTTAATCTCTAAGTACCAAACCCTGAGTACCTGCCGCATACAATAAAGGAATACGACAAAGGTTTATTAAACTCCATCATACATTTTCCAGTTTATTATATTTTATTTGCTATCTTGTCACCTAAATTATCAAATTATCTAGTAGTTATGTACAAATTGCCTAAACATTTTACGGGATCCACTCCAAAAAAATTGTCATGATGAAATACAGTTCTTGTGATTAACCAATCTACAATAGTCACATAACCTAGTTTCTTGAATGCAAAACTATTGTGTTAGGTTAGCTTATTACGATTAGAAAAGCTAATAAGCTCCACTTTTATGGCTCATGGACTTATATACTTGATTTTACGAAGTTATTAAAGTTCATAAGCTCAAATGACTAAACTCTTAAACATTGGGCTTATTTACGGGTGTTTATGGTTTATATAAGTCCATAAGCGTGAGTTGATAAACTCATAAGCCATATCAAATGAGCTTATAGTTTTTTTTACAGTTTTGACTCATTGAGCTAATAAACACATAAATAAGCTAACATAAACACCCAAACATGTTCTCTTACCAAGCGGTAAAATAGGATAAATAAGTTGTAAACCTATTGGGCCGAAGCTTATTAGCTTATTTTGCCCCCAAAAAGTTAAAAGCTGATTCAAACACAATAAGCTAATAAACATACCCAAAACTCATTACTTATAAATGTTATATAAGTAAGCATAAATTAAATTATAGCAGTGATTTAACTTACCCAAAACTCATTACTTATAAGTGTAGTTACCGGTTGCACCTGTAATTTTACCCCCAAAAAGTTAAAAGCTAATTCAAACATCATCGTATTTTAGGATATCTGATGACGTATAGTATGGACCAGCCTGGCCCATCCATATGATTATGGGCTTATTCTTTATTATGGCCATTTGGGCCATCGGGTCACGGTCACGGAAGTAACCTTCCGGGCCGCGACTGTCAGCACGGTCGCGGACACCCGTTCGCATTCAACAACTTCATGAGTTATTTTAGGAAGGGATAAATCAAATTAAATAAGAGATATGCTCTGCTTATTTAAACAAGTTTAGATAATTCCCAATCCTGAATATAGCGGACGAGTCTTGGGCCGAACGATAGGGAAACCCTACTGGGTACGAGGCGTATAAAAAGAAGACGAATGTCATTGATACATTATCACATAAACCCTAATTACATTTGATTACTCCTTAAATACATATACTTACTCTTACGACGCAGTCTAATCGTGGGATCCGCTCCCACGATAAGCTTAACGGTGTTTCATTCCTTTTGCAGGGATCCTCAACAAGTTCACTTGGTACAAGAATAAAGCGCTCCAAACCCGAATAACTACTTATTCAGGCCAAACTAGATCCAACCTAACTTTTGTATCAACAAGTTGGCGCCATCAGTGGGACCCAACACTAGGAATTACTCTCGGAAAAATGAGCGCAATGGCTAACACAACCCCTCATTGTGACAAGCTAACACAACCCCCATTGTGACAACTGTCACGAAAGCTGGAAACAAAGAAAAGACGCCGAAGGAAGCAGATGCCGCACTTAAAGTTAACATCCTAGACTTTTGTGAGGAGCATTACAAGGTCATCTTGCCGGTCATGATGGATAAAATTCATCGTGGCAAGCGAAAAGAATTCTATGCTAGGATGGACTTCAGATAAAGTTCTAAGAAAAGTCGAAGAGTGAGAGAGGGCTCTCAAAACTCAAGTGCAGGGACCTTGCCCGCAAGGACCGTAACCCGTTAGAAAGACCCATGATGTAGGATCGCTTGAGATACAACGATGAAAACGTGTTTGACCGACTAGGTCATCGAAGACAGAGCGCGTTTGACCGACTTAGTAATACTTACTCGCCAAGCACAACTAAATCCGGGCCAGACAGGGCAAACTTTAGGGAGTGTTCTCACAGTAGAGGTCGTTCTTACAGACGGGACTCTTCTCCTATTAGAGATGGTCCTCAAAGCAAAGACCGCCTTCGCGGCATTGAAGAATCACTTGGTAATACCTACTCCACCTACAGGACAGGGCAGACATAGATATCATTATTGTGACAGGGACCGCTCCCGTAGCATGAAAGGAGGAAGGGATAGCGAATCCCCGTTATCTCGCGTGTTAGAGAGCGGCACCAGCGATGGAGGACATTGGAAGTCAAAGTCAAAAAGATGCAGGCCTACAGGTGAAGAAGACCTGGCTGTGCCATGGTCATGCGAAGAGGTGGATCCGTTCACGCCTTGAATCTGCAATTTCAAAATTCGCGAAAAACGCGAATGTCTAACAACGTGAAAACCTATGACGGACAAGAGTCCCAGAGGATCACATGAAAATTTTCCAAGCCGCAGCACAGGTGGAACGCTGGGCAATGCCTACGTAGTATCACGTGTTCAATTCTACCCTAATAGGGATTGCGAGAATATGGTTCGATGAGCTACCCCCGGAGAGCATAGATGGATACAAGGATCTTAAAGCAGCCTTCTTAGCATACTTTATGCAACAAAAGAAGTACGTCAAAGATCCAGTGGAAATCTACAATATCAAATAGAGGGATGAAGAGATCCTCAAGGATTTCATGGAGCGATTGAAGGTCGAAACTGAGCGCATGAAAGGAGCCCCTAAGTGCATGTGAATCTCCGGATTCATGCACAGGGTTAACAACCCTGAATTGATAAAGCGCCTCAACGAATACATTCCAAAGACCATGGAAGAAATAATGACAGCCACCACTGCCTTTATCGAGGAGAAATTGCCGCTGCCTTTATCGAGGAGAAATTGCCGCTGCTTCGAAAAAGAAAAGTCACACATCGTGGAAACCACAGGACCAACCTAAGCGACATGCGTTTGAGCAGAGGTCTAATTGTTAAAGTCAACCAAAGGAGGGGTGGGGGTCTAACAGATTCACCCCTCTAACCAGAACACCCAAAGTAATTTTTGTGGTAGAGTCAGGAAAGTTCAAACCGCCACCGCCCATGGTAACCCCGGTAGAAAAAAGAAGCAGCAACAAGTTTTGCGAGTTTCACAATGATAAAGGACACAACACTGATGAATGCATACAACTAAGAAAGAAGATTGAAGAGTTGGTAAGAGCAGGCAAGCTCTCGTATTTCATTAAAGAAATCAGGCAAGATAAAGACAAACAAAAGGTTGGGAAGAAGGACGCTCCAGTCAAAGATAAAGCCGCAGCCATCTATATGATACATTCGTGGTAGAGAGTGATGCGACAAAAAGTGACCCAGACTTCACTCGCGTCAAGGAGATTACGTTCCCACCACTGACTGCCAATAAGGAGACAGAAGGCCCGCTTGTTATAGAAGCGGAAATTGGCAGACGTGCGATTCACCGCATGTACGTAGATGGAGGATCCTCAATGGAGGTACTTTATGAGTACTTCTTCAACCGGCTCTGGCCAAAAATCAAGAGCCAAATGATCCCGGCGACCACATCGCTAACAGGCTTTAGTGGAGAAACCATATGGCCACTCGGACAGTTATGGCTCTTGGTAACAATTGGAGACACAAATAATTCTACAAAAGCATGGATAAATTTCATGATAGTAAGGTCACCGTCACCATACAACGGTATTATTGGGAGACCTGGGATAAGAGAAATCCAAGTGGTACCCTCCACTACTCATGGGATGCTTAATTTCCTGGTAGACGGCGGAATAGTTACTATTCCTTAGTACTATCCTAATGCCAACTGAGTGCGCTACTATTACAACAGCACCTAAAGACCCGCCAAAAAAGGCTGCAGTCCGTCAGGAAAAATTTAAAGTAGCCATACATCCTGATTTCCCAGACCAAGAGGTTACTATTGGAGGAACGCTATCAACAAAAGGACGGACAGAATTATGTGCGCTATTAAAAGGAAACTTGGATATATTCATGTGGCAACCGTCCGATATGACAGGAGTGTCACGATCGATAGCCAAACATAGACTCAATATCCAGGAAGGATATCCACCGGTCTAATAGAAAAAAAGGGCCAGGCCCCGGAGCGCTCCAAAGCCATCCAAACAGAGGTACAGAAACTGGTAGAGGCAGGAATTATGCGTGAAGTCTACTACCACAACTGGCTATCTAACCCGGTCATGGTGAAGAAGCACGACGGCAGCTGGAGAATGTACGTGGACTTCATGAATTTGAATAAGGCCTGTCAGTAGTATAACAACCCGTAATTTTCATCAATGTAAATATCCATCTATTAAATTAGATGCACTGTAAACCACCTTTTTATAAGGAAATTTTTTGCTTTATTTCATTATGTAACGTAGTTTATATAACTAAAGTAAACGAGCTCAAGAAACCTCAACCAATGCCATCTATATCTATGTCTACATCATGTAAAACTTCTAATATGTCAAGTCAATGTTTCAAAGATCATTTTACCAAGTACATTATCAATTTAACGTAGTATTGGTTGCGAGCTTAAGCACTAGTCAAATTTATATATATATAGTATTAATCCCGTGAAAATTCTTTCCAAAATACTTATCAAACAAGACGAATATAAGGTAAAAATCTTACTAAAGAAAACACAATATGTATATTTTTAACCGGGAAGTATTTTTCTCCTCGGGTCGTGTCCCAATGAAATCGTGAATTGAGATTTGGGAATAAATCGGATTCGAGTTAAGAATGATAAAGGATTTTGAATTTTT
>BQNB010143527.1:2597-16981 GCA_026074375.1 Tanacetum coccineum | reverse complement strand
TGTTCCTTTTCGTTCTTTGTTTGTTGGATCGTTTTTGCGTGTATATCGTCTGCTAGTTTCTTTCTAGCCTTTTTTAATACAATTCCATTTGCCGTTCAAAAAAAAATTACAACTGGTATTTTTAGTAGTGCACAATAATTTTGAGACATATAAAAAATAAAAGATTGACAATAATTTTAGAATGAAGGTAGTATCATAATAACACGAGGCCACCCAAATAACTATGATCATAATGTAGGGTTGGAATTTTTAAGTGTCATACGAAATGAAAACATTAGATTGAATTGTTGTCAAAATGTTAGAGTAAAGGTTTTTAGGGTGCGTTTGGTACGAAGACGGGATTCGGAATGAGAATTAGTTTGAAAGGAAAGTAAGAGAGAGAAATTAATTAATTAAATTAAATAATGTTTATTTAAAATTTTGAGATATATATTAAAATTGAAATTTTTAATTTTAAAATCTAAAATAAATTATATGATAATGAGTGGGGACCTACTAGATTTGAGTAGAAAACAAAAAAAAAAATTGTTATGTACTTTTTACCATAAAAAATAATGAAAGTCACCATTTTTAAATGGAATGAGGCTATGGGTTTCACAACACCTTTTTATTCCATTGTAGTGGCCCATTATCAACCAAACATTTGCTTAGTAATTATTTTAGCTTTAATATACGTCATACTTTAAGTTGGACGGTATGAAGCAAAATGAAAGGTGAGTTGTCAGTTAAGTTCTAAAATGAAAGTGAGTTGACACTCTGCCTATACAAACTCACTTTGAGTGGTGAGTTACTCACCTTTGGTGAGTTGTGTGAGTATGTGTGTTTTATTATTTTTTATTTTGGTTGTGAGTGTGTGTGGATATTTAATGGGGTATATTTTATATAAAGTGGGTATTTTAATAAAATGTGATGACCACTACGGTTGAAAGGTGAGTTAAATGAGAGGAGAGAGAAAACTGATGTAGTGCTAGATGAAGGGTAAGTTTTTTCATACAATACCATCAGAAAGAGCCTTATTTTATGAAAATGCTTATGGTCTACTAACTCGCAGATTTATTGGGTCTCAGGATATAAGTTATTGTTAAAGCTCAATGCTTATTTGTTAGGGGCAATTTCATATTTTCCCTCCTTAAAAATGAAAATTTCATATATACCCAAACATGCTTTAAAAACATTGTACATTATGCATTCATGGATTGCACTTTGGGTATATATGAAATTAATGTTAAAAGTAGGGTGATATATGAAATTAATCCATGTTATGAAATTTTACAAAGATAATCAAATACTTTTGTGTTCATATATTAATATAACCTAAAAACAATCAAATATGATCATACTTTACATCATATATCAAAGGGTCGAACCATGATGTTCGAATACAGTCTATTTTTTCTAATACGTTTACATATATAACAATTTTGTAGATAACTTTGATAAGGGATTATAATAAGCCTACTTGATCCTTCTTCCATGTATCAAGACACAAAAGTACTTTATATCTATATGGACATTTTTCTATTTTGTATTTTAGTTAGCCAAATCATTTATCAAATATAACTTTTATATTAACAATGAGTATTTATTAAAAATAACTATGAAAAATAAAAGATTACAATAAATAACATGGTTCAAAAAGGAAACAAGCCATGGTGGTAGGGCTGAAGAGGAAATTAGCTTACATGGAAATTTAGACACCTAGCAATTCATTAATTTATGTAATAGGCCCCATTTATACCCTTTTTAATAATCAAAATATGCTTTGATATAAAATCAAGATTCGCTATTTTATTGTAGTTTACAAAATCTAATTTTGTCAAAAAAATATAAACCAAACAATCAATGTAAATTTACAATTAAGAAAAGGGGATAACTTACCTACAATTTATGTAGCCAATTGGCAACAATCCCTCACTAAAAATACAAAGAAATTATTCGGGGACCCGCAAACAGGATTCAGGGACCCGCAAACAGTACTCAAAGACTCACTTCTATAGCACAAAATTATAGCCAATTAGCTACAATAAATTGTAGCTAATATTTCCCCTTAAAAAAATATTTATTTACATCTATTCATTCGTGTATTATTTTTGCAACTATTTACAATTTTTTTAGCAAAAATGTTAAAATTAATTCATGTATGCAATAAATACAAATGAATGGTGAAATTAACATCATGATATTAATGAAGTAGAGTGAAAATGTGGTGATCCTTCTTTCCCTTTTCATTATGAGTTTTTGTGTATTTGTATTTGCAATTTTAGTTCTTTTTTGTTTCTATTTTCTTGTTGTAGATAACAAAACCAATTCTAAGTTTATTTAGGTGTTTTGCAAAATTTAGTAAGTGGGACTTTGTGAAAATATTATTCTCTTCAGATTAAATTTTGAATTTGTTTAAATCTAAACTAAATAATTATTTAAATAAAGTATGTTTAACTTTACAAGTTATTCTATATTTCCAAAAAGAAAAAAATAGTTTCACTCAATGGCGCGTATCTCAACTGATAATAGCAAGGGGCATCTTTACACCTAACAAAGCTTAAGGTCAATGGTCCGATCTTTGACACTCCCATTCACAATATCAAAGTGAGTCATGTATTAGTGTTTAACTATTAGTTGAGCATTAACCTTGTATGAATAACATGTACAAGATATGTAAAAATGAGGGTTTCATGGACCTTAAAATTCACCATGTTGGTGGATTATGGATTTAGATTTAATTCCCTTCGGTGGCTTCTTGTTTAGAGTTACGATCTAATGTAAGCATTAAACGTCTTTCATCTTCAATTAAATATGTCACACATTCCGTTAAGGTGGATGAACGTTTGATTTGGTTAGAGATTAGTGGCCTTCCACTATGCGCTTGGGGACCAAATGCTTTCAAGAAAATCGCTAGTATGTTCGGTAATTTTTTTTAAACCGAGCAGTCGGCAGCCATGTATATGGGTAGAGTATGTATCTCAACCAAATATCATCATTTTGTCTTGGAAAGTGTTCAAGTCCAAATTCATGGTGAGACTTTCAACGTCCAAGTCCACGAATTAGGTTCCTAGAACATCAACATTATAGATGAATATGTTGATTCGCTTCCTTTCAGATGACGAGATCGAAGTAGAAAAGGTTGAGGACTCGATTGATGACAACTCGGTGGACGGTCCTGAAGATCTAATCAAAGACCTTTCAGTAGAAAAAGATGAACATGGAGCTAATGAATCCAATGCCAATATCTCTAGAAACATAGCTAAGACATGTCAAGAGCACTCGAATGATGCCATTAATGTCAATGAATCGTATTCACAACCCTTAAAAGAGGAGCATTATTCTGACTTAAGTTGTCCACCGAGATTCGAAACCCTTGAAAAAAGGATCTTCTAGTAAATGTTCTACTTCATTTGCACAATATCGAAAGAAATATACTAAAGGTATCTCCCTTATTCATAAACTGACAAGGTTGATTGAAGTTGGAGGCTCTTTAGGTCTTGATGTGCGCGGCTCTCATAAGTCTTTGAATAAGATGATCAATGGTATAGGGGTGCATATTGTTGATAAATGAATGTGTTATCTATCAAATATTTATGGTACGAAGAAAAGGCGTAAACGAGTTTGGATAAAAGATCTTTGCTTCAACGACAATATTCATTTCTTAGGTGTTTAGGAATCCAAAATGACAAGGTTAGAGATCTTTCGTCTTAAGACGATGTGGGGAAATCATTCTTTTGATTATGCTTGTAGTATGGCTCGTGGTAGATCGGGTGGTTTGATTTCCATGTGGGATCCAAACACCTTTGTGAAAGAAGATATTTCGTGTGATGATGCGTTTATTATCGTGAAAGGTCGTTAGAAAAAAACAGTTGGAGAATACTATATGATTAATATTTACGGTCCTCATGACCCTGTGGCTAAAGTGGCTTTGTGGAATAGAGTTTGGGATTTGATGCAATCTCATAGGGGTAAATATGTGTTATTTGGTAACATGAATGAGGTTCGAAACGGACAAGAACGCCATGGCTCAATCTTCTCCCGAAATGAGGTTGATGTCTTTAATTCGTTTAGCAACACCGCTGTCTTAATCGACTTACCTATGGGTGGTCGTTCTTTTACGTGGATGAAAAAATCGGGCAATAAGATTAGTAAGATGGATCGTTTTTGGACTTTTAAAGACGTTCTCAACTCACTCCCTGACATTTGTGTTACCGCCCTTGATCGCTTATGGCCTAATCATAATCCCATTCTTCTCCACTGTAACAAATTCGATTTTGGTCTGGTCCATTTTAAGCTCTATCAATCCTGGTTCAGCCGTGATGGTTTTGACGTAGCTATTACGACAAAATTGGCCAACCTAGTTCATAACTTTGATGGCAGAAAATTTTTGTTTCAAGAAAGGTTAAAACAATTGAAACCCCAAAGTTAAATAGTGGCACACCCTTACCGAATGCAAGGAAGGTCTTCGTAAACAGGAAGTTGTGAACGAGATGAAGAATTTAGAAGAAAATATTAAAGCTAGATCGGCCTCTACTAATAATCGGGAGGCTCGTATCAAGCTCCCTCAAGAGATTGATACCTTAGATAGTTTCGAGGCCATGGACACGATTCAAAAGGCTCGAATCAAATGGGATATCAAAGGCGAAGAAAATACTAAATTTTCCATGGTTTAGTGAATCAAAAACATAGATCCCAATCGATTAATGTCATTATGCACGAGGGTATTTGGATTATGGAGTCTCGTCTAATTAAAGAGGCATTTCTGAAAGAAAAAAATAAGAGAAATTTCAAGCAAACGATTCTTTGGATGTTTTCCCTCCTTTAGCCATCTCGTCAGGCTTACATCATAGTGATCGGTATCTTTTAGAAATTCATGTTTTGTTGGATGAGATAAAGATGGTTGTGTGGGGATGTGGTAATGACAACGCCCCCATGTCCTGATGGTTTTACGTTTGCTTTTGTGAAACGATATTGGGAGCTTATAAAGCTCGATATTCATGAATTTGTGACTGCTTTTCTAGAAACGAATAGGATGCCTTTGGGCTCCAACTCTTCATTCATTAGCCTCATTCCAAAGGTTAGTAACCCGATTCATTTCAAAGACTTTCGACCTATCTCACTTATTGATATTCATTATAAGATCAGTGCTAAAATTTTAGCGAAACGGCTAGCCAAAGTGATCGACAAAATTGTTAGCCATAAGCAATCCGCTTTTTATCTCGGGTCACCAAATCCTTGATGGTCCGTTAATTCTTAATGAAGTGATTAATTTGTACAAAAAAGAAGAAAAATATGTTGCTCTTAAAGTAGATTTTGAAAAAGCATTTGATTCTGTAAGTTGGAAATACATAGACTTTGTGTTGTATAGTTTTGCTTTTGGTCTCAAATGGTGGTCTTGGATAAAAGCTTGTTTAGAATCGTCCAGGAATTTATTTTGGTTCCGAATTCTCTGTTAAACGCGGCTTGAGACAAGGGGATCCTCTTTCCCCTTTCTGATTCATCATCGTTATGGAAGGTCTTTATATTTCCCTCCTAGAAGCAGTTCGATCAGGTTTGATACGTCGTTTAAAGTTTGGAAACTCTGATATTACTTTAAGTCATCTTTTCTTTGTTGAAGATGTGATTACCACGGAATGGAGTCCTCATGATATGGACAATATATTTCGAGTCCTTCAGATTTTTTATCTTGCATCGAGCCTTAAAATTAACGTTGATAAGTCTAATGTTTATGACATTGGTATTTCTACTAAAGACGTAAATCATATGGCTGCAAATACAGGTTGTAGCGTTCTCCATTAGCTCGAATATGAACCTTACCTTGAATTGGAAGCTCTTGACTGATAGATTTTACGCTAAGCTCTCTACATGGAAGGCAAATCTTCTTTCCTATGGAGATCGCCTCACTCTTATAAAGGTTGAGCTTGGATGTCTTCGTATCTATTATCTCTCCACTTTCAAAGCTCCTGAATCCGTCTTGAAAATCTTAGAGAGAATTCGTGATCCTTTTTCCAAGGGGATTCGCAAAACACGAAGAAGCTAGCATGGTTGAAATGGCCTAACGACTTTGCATCGTTAGACAAAGGTGGTTTAGATATCGATAGCTTGAAATCGTTCAACCTAACCTTGCTTCAAAAATAGCGTTGGATATTGTTTTCAACTCCTAACACTTTTTAGGTTCGAATTATCAAAGAGCTTCATGGGCAAGAAGGAGGCTTCGATCACGAAGGGTGTAAAACAAATGGTGTTTAGGCAAAAATTATTGACTCTTCTAACCACCTTCACTCGAGTGGCATCATCCCTACTGATTCCATTCATTTTAATGTGGGTTGTGGCTCTCTTATTCGTTTTTGGAAAGATATATGGCTTGGAAACCCCCCATTGTACATCCGGTAAAACAGACTTTTTCGCTTGGAACAATAATAGAACTGCTTTAATGGGCAATGAAGTTGGAATTGGTCTAGGAGTGAGCTTGGTGTTCGCAACTCGACTTACCTCCGAGACATGCTTCTCGAAATCAGCCAAGTTGACATTGCTTCTAATAGAGACATGTCCGACGATATGGGATAAGACTCTTCCCCGTAAGGTAAAGATTTTTATATGGAGTTTGAAGTTAGATAGGCTTCCACGGCGTTTACACTAATCGTCTAGAGGTATGGAAATCCCGGAGATATCGTGTCCCTCTTGTAATGAAAATGTAGAGTCTAACCAACATATCTATTTTGAATGCGACGTTACTAAAGATATTTGGAGGATTGTTCGTATGTGGTGCAATAATTCTTTCCATTTGTTCGTTTCTAATAACCATCAGAGAGATTGGCTTAGTTCGTGGTCCGCCTCTCGAGAGAAGGCTCATCGTATGTACATCATCATCGTGGCCTCCATGTGGTTTATTTGACGGTATCATAATAGTGTCACGTTTAACTCTCAATCCTTGAGGAAATGTGACATCTTTGATAATATGCGTTTATTTTCTTTCTCTTGGCTTTTTAATAGAGAGCTTAAGATTAGTAGTTTGACTGATTGTTTAAAATCCCCTATGTAATTGCTAGCTCATTGCTAGTTTTTGGATTTAAATGATATGTTCAATATAAAAAAAGAAAAAAAAAACCTTCTATGATATGTGTTTTTTGATACATAAACAATTAAAAGTGCATATCTTGAAACAAAATGTAAGCGATGATGAAAAAATGTTATTTTCCTAAACAACATGTGCATGACATTAATCATAAATTTTATTTTAGTGACTCAAATTTGTTAAAATTTATTATTAAGGGATCCACACTGAGATTAATTGTGGATTTACTTTTATTAATACCATGCGTTCATAAGTACATGTTTAGCATTATTTCCTCATGCACTCCTCTAAAAAAATGTACTGTTATAATTACTGTTAAATCAATGTATTCTTCAAAGGATAGAATTTGATTTAGTTTGTTCTATAAAAATACACCAAAACTTAATTATGTATATTTCTTTCATCTCAAAATAAATAATGCGTTGCTTCTGAAGATGATAATTAAATTGTTGGAACTTTTTTTAGAAGATGTGAACATGCGTTCTTTTATGAGCATTAAAGATTTAGAAATAAAATTAAAAATTAATACATATGTCACTGTAAGTTGAAGATGAGAAACTATACCCACACAAAAAATTTGTTATTCTATGTTACCTGATATTTATCAATAAGATATTAATCAAATAAACAATACGTTTTCGTTTAAAATGTTTTACGACTAATATATACATGGAAAATGTCCATCTCTTTTGGAAAACAAAATAGAGTAATCTAATTTGGGTAAAGTAACAAAAAGTAATAAAGTATTATTCTGATTTTTATATACTAACTGAACACTGTATGTAAATATATTAAACTTAAGAAAGGTGTCGCATGTTAAAATAGTTAAATTTAAAATTTAACAATTTAGTGTAACTGTATAAGAAAACTTAAAGTTGCAACATAACATTATTAGTTAAAGATCCTTTCACATAAAGCAAGCACACTTTGGGTAAAAGTGTCTCATTTAGTCGTGTTAACTCATTTATGGGTGATACTCTTCATCTATCATGTGTTAGACTTCGGATTCTTATGTGTAAACCTCGTCAGGTTGTGTGTATCGAGTTACTTGTAATATGAAAAGGTTTGATAAATTATAATAGTGTGACGGAAAGAGTTTTAGTGATGTCTAATTTGAACTTACTTATAATATCCAAATTTTGAATAACAACGTTGGTTTTATTCACAAAATGTCACTTATGAGTCAAAATCTAACATGCAAAAAAAATAAGCGACTTCATCCAAATAACGTTAAACCCTGGTTTTCAACTTTATATTACGTACACTATAAGATAATAATAAACTTTTAGTGACAGATTTTCTAATGACACAAAAAAATGTCACTAAATCTAACTTTTTAGTGATATTTATTATAAAATGTGAGCAAAAGCCTTAAATTTTAAGATTTGATGATACTTTCTATAAACAAAATATGTCACAAAAAACATGTCCTCACACTTCTTTTTTTTCACTATAATAAATTTTTATCTATTGGACTTCTACCAACATTTTTTTAATTGCAGGAGAAGCAATTAAATCTTTTAATGACACTTTTTTATATTTTCCTGACACTTTTTTATTTTTAGTGATACTTTTCTTAGTTTTACTAACACTTTTTTATGTGTCATTAGGGCATCCACTATAGTGGATCTTTAAAAAGGTTTATAAATTTGTCACCTCTTACAATGTCATTAATTTATAAATTATGAACCTATTCTCACTATGGATAAAGCTTTTGAGGTTTATAAATTGTTCAAACATACATTAATTATTGGACCTCTCCAAAATCCTGGACCTTTAAAAGAATTATTGAACCTCTTCATAAGTTTTTAGACTTATTTTTGAAACACACTAGTGGATGCTTTTTTTAAGAGGTAATAGTCACGTACGTAGATAATTTTTGGATAAATTATATTCTTCCAAAGTGTGTTTTCTTTCCTAACTAAAGTATTCAAAATTAGAGAGACAAAGATATCTTGAAATCTAATCCAATCCAATGCAAAAGCTTCAAAAAATTGCTTCAGTCCCACTTTCTTTTCTTCTTCTCTTAACTTCAATTCTAAGTATGATTTTCTTTACTTTGTTATATTTCTTAATTAATCATAAAGTTAATAAAGTACTAAAAAAAGGATTATTAATTCGTTATCTTTATTATTAAATTAATTCCTGATTTGTCACTTCAAAAAAAGACATAACCTTTACATACTCGAATTTATTTATTTATATATATTAAAATATTAAAAATCCCATATATCTCTCTCACACTTCCTCTTTGGTTGCTTATATATTTGTAGTGATAATAACATCAAGTAGCTAGCTTCTTCCTTAAACACACAAACAAAAACAAAAACGCTCTTCATGGGTAGACATTCATGTTGTGTGAAACAAAAGCTTAGAAAAGGCTTATGGTCTCCTGAAGAAGATGAAAAGCTTCTTAAATACATTACAAGATTTGGTGTTGGATGTTGGAGTTCTGTTCCTAAACATGCAGGTTTTTATCTCTTTCAATTCTGCTTAACGCACTCTTTGTAGCGAGAGACAAAACGTACGGTTTTTTTTTCGTTCTCTAGAGAAACTTATTATTTGGGTCATTTTTCATTGCAAGTTACTAGAAATGATGTGTGTTTTTGTTACTATTGTACAAGAAATGAGTCTTTTCATTGCTAGTAAAAAAACAAGTTTCTTGAATCCATTTTCTGAAAAAACTAGTTTCCCATTGAGAAAACGCGATTTTTTAGTGATATGATCTTTGCTACAGAAAAAATAAAAGAGTGTTTTTTTCAGTGCAATTGCAAGGAAAGACTAGTGTCTTTTTATTGTTCTTCTGTCTGTAAAATTTGTATTTAAAGATATAAAGTTTGAAAAAATTTGACTTATTTTGGAATCATGAACAAAAAGCAGGATTGCAAAGATGTGGGAAGAGTTGTAGGCTTAGATGGATTAATTATTTAAGGCCTGATCTTAAAAGAGGACTGTTTTCACAGCAAGAAGAAGATCTTATACTTCATCTTCATCAAGTTCTTGGAAATAGGTAAACCAAATTTGGCATAAATAACATTTGTATGCACAAAATGTACATTTTTCTTGAATCTTTTTGCTAATATTAATTTGGTATCTAGGTGGGCACAAATTGCGGCTCAGTTGCCAGGAAGAACGGACAACGAAATCAAGAATTACTGGAACTCATGTTTAAAGAAGAAACTAATTAAACAAGGGATTGATCCAAACACTCACAAGCCGGTCGGTGAAAGCAATGATGTTAAAGACAAAAAGATGGAATTTTATACGAGTTGTTCATCATCAATGCCAATGGCAGCTGAATTAGACCAATCTTATCACATCAACAATGGTGGACTAATGTTGTCATCCTCATCATCAATGGAAAATAATTCAATACGCGACACTTTCTTGAGTAGGTCAGTTTGTGATCCATTGTTTTTGGCTGAATTTCAATCTAGTATTGATCCAATTGGCTACAACTCCAATCTTTTAGCTCAATATCACCAAACAAACTATGAAACCTCATTGCCAAATTTAGCAAGTTTTGATCACCGAAACACTTCCGCTGAGTTTTCTGATCATTCAGGGTCGAAAATGAGTTCAAGTACCACAAATAGTTCAAACATAAACACAAGCCTTTCTGCAGGGTTCCAAAATATGACATTTGAAGGGGAAATGTTTCAATTTCATGGAGTAAATGTCAAATCTGAAGAAGGATGTGTGGGTCAATGGCAGCATGAGGTACAAGTCAATAATACATCAGATTTCAATATCTACCCAATGGGGACAATGCCAGGAGAATACACTGATGTCTTCCATCAGATATGATTGATCCATGTAAATTTGAACACAACATTTATTTTATCTTATCAACAAAATAAAAGGGTTGATAGGTACATATGCCCGAGCAATGCACGGGTACACAGCTAGTTTTATAGTACTATGAGGTTTGCTCAATGATATAATATTTTTTGTGTCTTTTGTTTTTTCGTATAGAGATATGACGAAGGCTTTGTAAAGTTGTCTTGCTTTTTTGTTCGATTGTTTAAAGGGTGGGTACAATATTTTCATGTGGTTTTGGCCTAATAAGACGTATATTGAGATTTCAACTTCACGTGTCGTATTGTTATTTTCCCTTTTTAACTATGTATTTGGCGATATTGGTTTTTATTATTTTGAATGAGAGTAAGATAAACTCGACTATTCTTTTACCTTATTACCTCAGTATTAGTGATATCCTGCGTGTTATGAAAGTATCGTGATACAATGTTCTTAGAGATTCTGATCATGACCCATACTCGACGTATGTTCTTGTCATAATCTTGATTTAGTATGCATGTCGTTTAAAGTTAACTTATGGGTAAAAAGGTATCTGGCTTTTACGGTATATTCTAGTAAGCGTTCGTAAGCATGAGACAAAGAACAGGACACAGGTTTTGGAAAACAAGGTCCGAAAGTGTATAAGGGACCCAAACTTTGAGCAATTTGAGCACACAAACTTTAGATAGGAGGTTTGGACAAGTTTCCCAATGTGGAGCAAAAGCTCATCAGAAATATGCTAATTGATAATAAGTCAAAGAAGTCATAACTCAATCATTGAACTCAAATTCACCAATTGTACATGTTTTGGAAGATTAAAAGAGCAAACAAAAGTAGATTTAAGTAGTGGATCTTTATACGCTATTAAAACTCTTTGTAAGAATGCTGATAAAATGTTGATGTACACGCTTGTTTTGTGTGAAAACATTGAATGGAAACACAGGTCCAGTAGGGGTGCGCACACAATACCATTGTTTAGCCATGAAAAAACATAAGTGATATACATCTATGTTAGAAGCAACATGATGGGGGCAAGTCGGGTACATTGGTTTCAGGCCAAAACTGGTTTACCTTGAAATCATGGATTAAAACAGGTCATGTCTTTAATTTTATTTTTTTTCTGAGTAAGGATGTCATCAAAGATACAATATACTCTAAATCGGTAACTAAAACTATCAAGGATGTTCTATACATAAAGATAGAATTCGGTTCTTTTTTTAGTCTGTTTGAACCGTTCCCCTTTAGCTAGACTTTTTGACTTGACCCGTTTGAGAAAAAAACATAACCTAAATTGATCCATTATAAGTCAGTTGGTGTAAATTACTACCTCTAGTATTTATATATTAGGGTCTTCAAAACGACTATTAGAAGTTACGCAAGAACACGACGATCTACGTCTAGCCATGAACGAAGATAATGACAGCTACAAATGAGCAAATTTGAAAGCTTAAATAGCAAAAGCCAAAACAAACCAAACTTTTCCATTTGCCTTAATAAGTTCACCAGCAAAGAGGCCTACAAGAACCAAAAGTTTTGTAATAAGTTGTTGGAAACATAATAGCCAAGGTAAATAAAGTCACCCTTCATTATTCCTCAACTGTACTTAAAGTAATAAGCCAGCCCAGCCAATAATAATCACTTTCAGTTTGACACTAAATCACAATCATAAAAGATGCTTTACAAATATCAGAACCTTCCGTTGGCTGAGCTTGTTCAAATGGTTGAGACTTTTTCAGGATACCCAAAAGGCCTCGAGTTTGCATCTAACACCTGGATGGGCCTCGTTAAGTACTAAATGTTATCAACGGTCGGACTGTTAAAATCCATCCCTAATTGTGTGTTTCTGAAGCAATGCAGAATCATATGAGTATATGCGTTCTAGCATACACTTAAGAGGATCATGCATTTTCTTGACATGTAATTCAACACCATCCTTATGATAACGATTTTCTTGGCATGTAAACTAAATAGCTACATGGTTTAAGCAATCAAAACTTGCAGCAGATCAAAAGCTTATATGACTGTAATTACAATCTGACTTCAAAATTAAAGAATGGGGCTCACCTAGTCATAAGTGCATGACAGTTGACAAACTCTCTGTGTCACTTGAAGAACATTAAATCACTTTAAATTTTCCATTAATGGTATACTTAAAAGACGCAATCATAAAAATCAAAACTCGCAGTAAATTAAAGGCCACAATTTGATTTAGTCATCCTTTTCACATGGGAGTTGAATTATGGAACTCACCTGGATGAGGGGCAATGTATTTGACAATCTATCACAGGAAACTGCATTTATTTGTTAATTTCTATTCCGGGATTTCGTACAAATTACTCTGTAAGAAAGTAGTTGTTCCAATTATGGGTTTGACAAGAAAAGGTTCTAATACGAGTCGAATCTTGATAGCTTGAAAAGATTGTTCACCACCCAAACATAGATGTCTTTAAAGCGAAAGAGACATTGGTTTAGTGAAGAACGGCACGGAAGATGGTCCACGGACCAGGCTTGTGACATAAAAAGAGTAAGATCAAGAAGACAGATAACATCTTTATTTGGATATATTGAACATGAATCAAACCTTCAAAGAGAGTCTTTACGATTCTTGGTAGTTTCTTAACAAAGCATTTAATCAATATGCATATTTCCATGTTTATAGTCCCACTAATGTGTTCAAATGATCATCTAGAATTAAACTATGCTTATAAACTATGGGCTGATTACTGAGATGAGTATCAGAACACATCATTCAAAAAGTTACACGAGCAAAACCCTGGTATGCTATTAGTAGCATTCAGCCCACAAGTTTGAAATTTAAGGTTTAGTTTTGACAGTAACACAAGTCAGATGTTGAGTGCAACCATGTTCACTTGCTGATAAAGATGATCACCATGGGTTGTCAAGGACCTGACCAAATCAATCTCGGCGATAGACAATAAATGGTATAAGGTTAGGTTAAGACATACCCGACTCTGTACAACACGGGCATTGTGAATTAAGCGAGTGGGTGCATTAAGCATGACTTGATATTATCATAGAACCAAGACTAGTGTATTTTGGATTATCCTAAAATAATATTTATATGTGAAGTCAACGAGCGCAGAATTTCTTTTGAGACTGGTATTTACTAAATTAAGTGGTAACATATGGATGTCTTAATTATCCACTTATTGGGGAGAGTGTAGTTATAACACGGACAGTTATGATGATATGCCCGGCAAATTGACGGCAAAAGTAGTGACCCGGAATAGTACAATATTGACATTTTGGCAGTGTGCAACAACTCAAACACAGATAGGAATCATAATGTTAAATCACCTATTAAGCCTTAAGTTGTGGGCTCCAAATGTCTCACCATAGTCCTTAGTTGAAAATGAAAGTATTGGGTTAGTCTATTGTTTCAAGGCTTTGGGGAGTTGCATATCAAGGTTCAAGTGAAGACTAAGGTGCTGTTTGTTTATTAAGAGGCTCTGAATCTGAATCTGATTCGCACATCTGAATCTGAATATTCGGTAGAAAAGTCTGAATA
>BQNB010143526.1:0-16981 GCA_026074375.1 Tanacetum coccineum | reverse complement strand
ACAACAACAGTTATCATGCCAGTATCAAGGCAGCACCGTTCGAAGCACTTTATGGACGAAAGTGTAGATCACCTGTTTGCTGGGCCGAAGTTGGAGATTCTCAACTCACAGGACCAGAAATAATTCAAGAAACCACTGAAAAGATCGTATAAATTCGTCAACACTTGCAAGCTGCAAGAGATCGACAAAGAAGTTACGCCAATATAAGGCGAAAGCCTTTAGAATTTCAAGTTGGCGATCGTGTTATGTTGAAAGTATCACCTCGCAAAGGTATCTTTCGATTCGGAAAACAAGGAAAGCTTAATCCCCGATACATTAGACCATTCAAAATTCTTGAACGAATTGGCCCAGTGGCATACAAACTAGAGCTTCCTGAAGAGCTTAGTAGTATCCACAATACTTTTCACGTTTTTAATCTCAAGAAATGCTTATCCGATGAATCTCTTATTATTTCAATGAAAGAACTTCAACTCGACGACAAACTCAACTTAGTAGAAGAACCAGTGGAGATAATGGATCGTGAAATCAATCAACTAAAGCGAAGTCATATTCCTATAGTCAAAGTACGATGGAACTCTAAAAGAGGACCAGAGTTTACATGGGAATGTAAAGACGAAATTTGTGCCAAATATCCTCATCTGTTTTTAATCATCACTTCAAAATCCAATTAAATCTCGGGACGAGATTTCTGTAAGGATGGGGGACTATAACAACCTGCAATTTTCATAAATGTAAATATCCATCTATTAAGTTAGATGATGTACAATCTATCAATTATATATGAACTCACCTTTTTCAAGGAAATTTTTTGCTTTATTACATTACTTACTTTGCTAATATCTCAAAATGCAATATTTCTTGCATAACTAAAGTTAACGAGCTCACGCAACCTACCTATGGCAATCCTATAATCATAATATGTCAAGCAAACATCATAATATGTCAAGTCAATATCATAATATCATTTTTACAAGGTACATTACTCATATAAAGTACCATTTGCAACATTATATCAAAACAGGCTTTAAACCGTTATCATATACCTTTAAACCCTAATTCCATGAAGGGTTAACATCTAAAGTGAATGCACAAGCTACTAAATCATATGTACAAGTAATATAACATCTCAATTGAAAAATAAAATCTCTTTAAATCAAAGTACAAGTCATTAAAAGCTCAGTGTACAAGTCATTAAGCATGATCTCCAAAATAGCCGTTTTACCTCCGTTTTCATTCTATTTTCTTCACCACCACTTTTGTACAAGCTACTACACTCAATATACAATGTCTAAACCCTAATTATTCCATTCATAAGCTTTCATATCTATTTCTACATTCAAAACCCTAAACCCTAAAACCGAGCTAGTTTCTAAACCATAACCCGTTTCTTGGTTTTTATCCGTTTTAAACCTAAACCATTAATCAAATAAGTTGTAAATACTTAATTTACAATATTAAAAATCCTATTTCATTATTATAACATCAAGATCAGTCTATAAAACATAGGATCTAGGCAAATCAATAGTTTCTGGGTATTAAGTGAAAACACTAGGTTTTAGCCCTATGTCTTGTGATCATTTTGCCAGTGGAATCAACCCGATTCGACGTCAGATGAATTAGTTATAGCCGAAATGGCAAAGGTGCGCAGATTCTGCACACCTATAGTAAATGGCTATTATCTATAAACTTTTTTATAGTAACCCCCAAATATGTAAAACTAAACGTTGTAGAGGACTCAAATATCTAACAATGCTCACTAGTTTGAGCTTCAACGGAGTTACGGTTTGCAAATGGAAACCATTTTACCAAGACTGATTTTGGCTGTCCAAAAACAGCCATGTATAAATCAAACCAAACACCCCTAAAACGTCTAGAACCACCTCCACCTTGCACCATAGCCTTCCTTACTCATCCCATAGCCTCTCCACATCACCCTATAGCTCCCACACATGTCCTCACATGGTCTCTTAGCATCCTTAGTCACCAAGTTCAAAAATTACTATAAATAGGGGTGTTATGCATCCCTTTCAATTCATCCCCGACTTCCTCCTCTATAACCTATCATAGCAGCAATCCTTTGCTCTAAGAAGATCCTAAGAGATCCTAAGAAGTCTCAAGAATAGAAGAGAAGTAAAAGAAAACAAGAAAAGAAGCCCCGGAGTCGTTTTTCTAGGCGTACGAAGCTAAAAGTCCCGATTCCGACCCATTTCTAAGCTATAAGCTCAAGACCAGGTTCTCTAAGCTTATATTCTATATTCATACCTTTATAATGTTCATATGATCATGCTAAAATCATAATATAAAGCTTTGAACTCAAAAACCTATGTGTTTTACCTTTTTGATCTAAAACCGTACACCTGAAACCCTAATTTCATGTTTTTGCTTAATCTATTAGCTAAGTTTGTAAAATAATGTTATAATCTATCCCAATAAGCTTAAATAACATTAAAATAAGTGCTTTGATAAGTCATGAAAGAATTTGAGCTTAAAACCCGCGCGTTTTCATTTTAAAACCCTAATATGACCCGTTTTGCTTCCTAGCTTAACGAATCGTTAATTTAAACTTGCGTTGTGTTAAATCTTCATATTTTAGTTTATTATAACTTATAAATGTCTATTGAAATGTTAAAATAAGCTTGCATGGCAATTTGGACATGTTTTGTAAAAATTATCCATGCAAGGGGTATATATCGTAACTTTCAGAAACTTATAACTAAAAGGACTAAAAGTGTCATTTTATCAAAGTTATAACTACAAGGGTCTATTATGTCACTTTTTAAAGTACAAGGTTTATTTGGGATATCTTTTAAACTTGAGGGACCAAAGTCATAAAAGTGCAAACTCCTAGGGTATATTCTGCCACTTTTCAAACTCAAGGGTCTAAATGTAACATTTTGAAAAAGTATAAAAACACATTCAAAACATTACAAGACATAACTTTAATTAACACATGACGTGCTTAACATTTCCAAATATTGAATAAAATGCTTAAAACTGCTTATGTTATAACTATTATATCATTCATCATCGATGTGCTTTCAAAAATCATGTCCCGAATTCATATCATACCACAATACTAGGGAGCTTCATATTAAGGAGTTTCATATTGGTATTACGTTCTAAGTGAGTTGTTGGGTTTACGATTTAAAGTGCCCTAGCTCCTCAAACGTTTACTGAATGGCTTCTGAATTATGATCGCCCGAACGGTGTTATGATAATTTTAATATCAAAACCGACATCGATGTAAAATCTTACATATTCAATAAAACTAAGACTTGACATATATTACCCCAGGTTGCTCGTTACGAATCTGTTTTACTCACATTTCAATATACTATTGCTATCAATTTTCCCTGGACTGTTCAGGTGAGTTCATAGCCTGGCATTTCAATCTTTTTATAAAACCGCGGAGGGGGGATACATTCTATAAACATAAATGCAATTATTTCTATATGCTATTCCAATTTATTATTGCCTAAGTAACTGCTTTGCCTTTAAGTCCCATAATTCATGAAGTTATTACTCTCCCGTAAGTAGCGTGAATGAATGTGAATAGATCTATTTAGGCTGGACTCCCCATTGGTGTACCCAGTTACGTGTAACCAATTGCACATCATTAGAAATCACGCGGGTATTTTGGGAAAGGTACCCGCAGGGGCTATAACGTATCACCATACCCTAAGGCTTCGGATTCATGAGCTAATGGCAATAATAAATATGTTTTCAATAATGGGTGTATATCAATGTAGCCCAATATCGCATTTCATTCAAATAATATTACTTAAACCTATGGATTTCACTCAACCTTTGTGTTGACTTTTTAGCTGTTTATCTTCAGGTAACTAATGCGCACGGTCAGTGGCGAGGGACATGAAGATGGATAGAAAAACCATTATCATTTAAACTTTATTGTATAGATTTTGGAACCTCTCATTTGTAAAAACTCTGAAGAAATAATGAATGATAACTTATTTTCATAAACGACTCTTTTTGATTCGTTTTCTATGATTATGACTGTTGTACCTTTGAAGTAATACCCCCGATTAGCTTCCGCTGCTATATGTAAAATGGGTTGTTTTGTTACACTTACCTCTGCCTTATTACTAACATATCTTATTTCTTCTGGTGTAAAGTTTGTGCAGTTTCAATAAAAAAACAATTTCTTCTTCTTTTAGCTGCATCTGCTAGAGCTATAGTTGCACTTGAATACTCCTTAATTGCTCGCTGGTAGATCTTAAATTGAGTTAGTATCATCTTGCATCCACTCATTGCTTTTGTGGAGAACTGAAGAAATTTCCACATCCTGTCAAGTCTTCATTCAAAACTCCTCCCCTATTTGGATGGATCCTCTAAGTCTTGTTCATCATCATATTCCACCACTCTTGCCCTTCTTCTAGATTTGCTTGCCTTCACAATATGTTCTAACTTCTTCACCCTTCTAATAAGCTATGTGAGAGCAGAATTATATGTTTGTTTGGTTTCTTTTAATTCAGTTTCCAAACTCTACACTTTGTGAGACAATAAGGTACACAGATCTGTCAGTTCATTAAGTGATAGACTACCCTCATCACGTCTAAGTGAGTGAACACTATGGAGAGGTGATTCATGGGGCATTAGAATAGCTTCCTTTAAATCAAATGTTTGGTGGTTATAAGGTTGATGGGGTACTGAATGGTGTATGTGTTTGGGGTGATAATGATGGTGAAGTTGTTATTCTGGATGGAGAAGTTTCAGGTGCACTTATCATAGTTGGAAATAAAGTAAAATCTATTCTAGAATAACCCTTGAAACCCCGTTCATATTACTAAAGACTTTCTATGTAAGGATAGGAGTAGGATATGTTGGTGTGTGGGGTTGAAGAAGTCTCTTTTGCTTGTTTAAACAGATTTGGATAAATCTTGGGTACATTAAAAACATGTGTGGGTTTTCCAAATTCTTAATCATAGCATCAAAAATTAGTTTTGAAAAATTATAAGTTCTATTTGTGGCCAAGAAAATTATAGCAGTTGTTATATTGCTAATAAACAGCTCCCAAGCAGTTTTCTTAGGGCTTAAGCAGTGGAGGATGGTATGAATTAGAAATTTCCACTGAGGAGAAAAATGACCCTTTTGAAAAGTGAGTTTATCAAAATCAGTCACATACCCCATTAGAGCAAGTTCCTCAAATATCTCTGAATTGGTTAGAGTAGTAACACCACCATTGTCCTCTAACTTTAGATGTCTTCTTAGAGAGGCTTCAGCAATAGTTTTTACTTGTCCATCAATTGTAGCAGTTAGTTCTACCTCTCCATTAGCACTTGTTCCAGCAGTAGCTGTTCTCCAAAATTGCTTAATAAAGGAAACATATATTGTTGGATTCTTTATAAGGGCATACTGGATGTGACTAGCATTTAAAAAATCAATGATCTGATGAAACCCTTCACTTCCTTCAGACTTCTGTAAGTAGGCCACCATGTTATGCTTGTCGTAAAACTCTAAAATAGCCATGTGATTAAGAAAATATGGAATAAACTTCTAGGATGAGCTCGTTTATGTGAGTATGAAAGCTTGGCAAAGTTAATTGAGATTATATCGAGAGTACTTAGGGTTGTAATTTGACCGACATAATGAAATTTGATCTTATCTTGAGAAAATCTTACTAATTTATAGAAAGATCATGAATTTCTAATTAGTCAAACCATATAGGCTATGATGTTGGCGGAAATATCTCAACGGCTATATTAAAATAATAAAATTCTGTTATGCCTCAAATAGTACTAACGGTAATGTAGCAGTATTAAGTTTAGCTTAACAGTATTAACTTTAAGCCTAGCTGTATTAACTTTACCCAGCAGTATAAAGATATGCCTGGCAGTACTAACTTAATACTAGCAATATTAAGTTTATGCCAAGCAGTATTAACTCCAATCTCATTCAAATGTAGATTCTCACAATCTCTCTTTCTATTTTTATACTCACAATATCTCTCAATTCTTTTTGCTCACCAATTTACTCTTTCTGTTTTCAAGCACACATCTCTCTTTCTGCTTTTAGCTCACAACTTCTCTCTTTTCTTTTAAGCTAACCAAAATCTCTCAATTATCAGACAATTTTGTACAATGTGCCATCAATTCTTTTAGTTTCATACTGTCCTCCCTACTTCTAAGTGTATTAACTCTTGAGAGAGGTGAGTTATTGGACGTTTAAATGCAACCTCAAACCTAGTTTGAGCATGTACATCCCCAATGTGGTTTCTTGGCACCTAGGACCACTACCCGAGCCAATTCCCTAAGAACTTAGCTCATTAAGTGTTGCCATAGATTGGGTCTTAGTTATGTTACCACTGTCCTGCTCTGCTTCAAAGCTAGAAGCAGTAGTGGCAACCCTTTCCATTCTGTCACCCGACTCCTTATGGACAACCTCATCATCAACCTTTATAGGGGGACCACCATACAGAGGTATCTTAGTGTCCCGACCTCTTTTGCTTAGTAGTACAAAATATACTTAGTAGTACTAATATTTGCCTTAATAGTTGTAACCCTGTATTTAATAATTATACAACAACATGCTTGTATTCATCACAAGCACACTAGAAAAGACTAAATAGACATGTGAGAATTCATGAGGATCCATATTTATGTATAACCCATGAATAGAAGTTAAGAACAGTTAAACCTCCCCTAAACCAATGTAGCTACAAATTAAGCATACCAATGCTTGCCACCAGAAAATTAAATCTCCTTACATCAAAGGCTTTAGTGAGAAGATCTGCAACATTATAATCTATATGTATCTTGACCATCTCAATCAGTCTCTTCTCATAAAAGTCTCTAATGAAATGATGCCCGATCTCTATATGCTTTGTTTTAGAATGATAGACAGGATTCTTGATAACATAAATAGCACTCTCATTGTCAACATGACTCTTTGCCTGCATAAAATTAAATCCATAATCCAACATCTGATTTTGGATCCAAAGCACTTGACCACATCAGTAAGAAGCAGCAATGTATTCAGCTTCAGTAGTTGAGTTAGCCACCACAGTCTGCTTTTTACACTGCCAAGAGATTAACCTTGAACCAAGAAATTGACAACCTCCTGTTGTGAACTTCCTGTCCAAGCTGGAACCTGAATAGTCAATGTCTGAAAAAGCTTCCAATATAAGAGGAGAGTCCTTAGGATACCAAAGGCCTAATTTGGGTTGACCTTTTAGGTATCTAAATATTTGTTTTATTGCATTCAATTAGGAAACTTTTGGCTGAACTTGAAATCTTGAGCAAGCACAAACTGAGAACATAATATCTGGTCTAGAGGATGTAAGATACATCAATGACCCAATCATTGACCTGTATAAATGAACATCAACATCCTCACCATCTTCATCCTTTGTTAAAGCCTTATTGGTTTCCATAAGAGTATGAGCTGTCCTTATACTAGAAAAGCCAAATTTCTTCAAGATTTCACCAACATACTTGTCCTGACTAATGAAGATCCTATCCTTTTTTTGCTTGACTTGTAAACCCAAGAAGAAAGTAAGTTCTCCCATTGAACTCATCTGAAACCTGTTGTGCATTATCTGCTTAAACTCATCACATAAAGACTTTTTAGTTAAACCAAAGATGATGTCATCTACATAGACTTGAACTAGTAAAATATCACCCTTAAGTCTCTTTATGAACAAAGTCTTGTATTTTGTCCCTGTGATATCATTATCCAGCAAATAGGTATGAGAGTGTCTTATACAAGCTCTAGGAGCTTGAGGTAGGACCATATATGGCTTTTCCACCTTGTGGACTTGTTTAGAATTCTAGATCTACAAAACTAGAGGTTTGGAAAAACATATTACTCCTCCTCTTCAATTAATGCTATTAGAGAAAAGCACTTTTTTAACATCAATTGGTACACAAGAAAATTCATAATCGATGCAAGGCAAAAAAAAATAAACTGGATTGCTTCAACCTAGTAAACTGGTGCAAAAAAAACCTCATCATAATCAATGCCTTCTTGTTGTTTATACCCTTGTGCTACCAGTCTTGCTTTGTTCCTTACAACTATTCCCCTTTTATCCTTCTTATTTCTATACACCCACTTTGTACCAATAGCCTTTTTGCTACTATGTAAGTCAACTAGTGTCCAAACATTCTGAATCTTGAACTGAAGCAGCTCCTCTTGCATTGCTTCAACCCAACTTTCATCATCAAGGGCTTAAGATATCTTTGTGGGTTCATGTTGAGAAAGGAAACAAGCAAATAAGTAGTTCTGGAAATATTTGTAATTTGTCCTTCTCTTCTTTTGGATGTAGCTAATCATAGCATGCTCTCTAGAATTCTTCTTTGTCATGCCCCTTGTTTGTACTGCTGACTTTGGATCCCCAATAATATGATCTTTAGGATGAGTAGAGTGTACTCTAGTTGTGGGAATAGGACTAATAATAGTGGAAGGTTCCATGTTGTTGAAATCATCCTCCGCACCTACACTTTGATCAGCATAAGGAGTATTGAGAGTTTATAAGTCATGATCATCATAGGCATTGCAAAAAATGCCAGTACTTTGAATTTCAACAGTATCCTCCAATTCAGGCATTAGAGGATCATGAGGAAGATTCGAAACATCAATAGGAAATTATCCACCAAAAGGAACAAATGATGGTCCACTTGATGGTCCAATAGGACTAAAAATTTTGGTTGCACTAGCAGTATTAACTGGTGTGCTAACAGTATTAAAACTGTTAGTACTGCTAGTTCTAGTAATCTTCTCCTGATGAAGCTGGCTATCACACTGAGCTTCAAACTCTTTTCTAACAATATCTTATTGCTCTGTAGCTTCCTTCTCTTGATCTATCATCTTATCAAGAACATTCTTCAAGGCTTGATCATACCTATTTGCTGGTTCTTGTATAGTCTTTTTACAAGCATCATCATCAACTGTATCATCTTTAGCCTTGTCATCTGAGCTCTTGTAGTTTGAAGAGATAGAGGACCATAATAGGAACACAATATATTGTTGAGTAGACACATTCTCTTCTTCAGTTTGTCCAGCATCAACATTTTTCTTTAAACCTGTATTACCATTAGTTTCTTATAGACCTGTATTTTTGTTAGTTTGATTCCCTGCAGTAACTAGTTGATAATTCATAGAATTTGTTAAGGAATCAATATCAAAAAGCCAGTTAGGTCCTTGTCCTGCAACATTTGGTTTATTTTCAAGAAAGTTTACATGCAGATTCTCTTCAACTTTTCTGGTTTTAGAGTTAAATACCCTAAAAGCCCTGCTATTAACAGAGTACCCAACTAAAAACCCTTCCACAGCCTTCCCATCAAACTTGCCTAAAGGGTCTAGGGTATTTAGGATAGTAACAGGACATCCAAAAGGTATTATGAAACTTATTCTTGGTGCTCTATCAATAATAAGTTCAAAGGGTGTCTTGTTATGAGGCTTGGTCACTAGAACCCTATTCAAGACATAACAAGCAGTATTAACTGCTTCAGCCCAAAATACTATAGGTAGAAGTGAGTCTGCTAGCATAGTCCTAGCTGCCTCAATCAAGGTCCTATTCTTTCTCTCAGCAACTCCATTTTGTTGTGGAGTTCTGGCAACACTATATTCCCTTTTTATCCCTTTTTGCCCATAGAATTCATCCATTTCTCTGTTTTTGAATTTTGTCCCATTATTAGTCCTGATTACTATAACCTTATGGTTTAATTGGTTTTCTACTTCTGTTATAAATTTCTTAAGAATCCCACTAGTTTCACTCTTAGTGGCTAAGAAGAAAACCTAGCTAAACCTACTAAAGTCATCAGTCACTACAAGGCAATAGGTCTTATGGTTGATACTCCTTATAGATGTTGGTCCAAATAAGTCCATATGAAACATCTATAAAGGTTGGCTAATAAAGCTCACATGTTTGGTCTTACAGGAGGCTTTGTGTTGCTTTCCCTTCTGACAAGCAACACAAGTATGGTCATTTTCAAAAGTCTTTGAGGGAAGACCTCTTACAAGGTTTCCTTTCACAAGTTTATTCATTGTTTTAAAATTCACATGATCCAGCCTCCTATGCCATAGTTTAGACTCATCAATTGTGGCTTTTGCAAATAAACAAGTTAAATCTCCAGAAGGAACAACATTCTTTAAATCAAAGCTATACATATTGTTTTACCTGGGGACTCTAAGCAGTACTTGACTTTCATCAATTAGCTTAAAGTCAGGAGACAAAACAAGACATTCAGTTTCAGTGAAAAGAACACTGTTTTTCTTGTTACACATTTGTGAGATAGAGAAAAGATTAAAATTCAGTTCCTTTACAAAAAACACATCTTCAAAGTCTATTTTATTAGTTCTTATCTTACCAATACCTGTTATTTTACCACCTCTAGTAGTTCCACCAAAGGCAACAATACCTCCATCAATATCATGATAGTCAATAAGTAAGGCTTTGTTCCCTGTCATATGCCTGAAGCATCCACTACCAAACATTCCTTTGTACTTTAAAGCTTGTTGTGGATTCCCTTGCACAAAAATAAGAGAGTTAGTTTCTCTTGGGGACCCAAGCCACTATTAACTTGAGTCTGCCTTGTGGATCAATATAATTTACTCTTTTTGAGATCCATGATCCACTATTGTCTTTGGAGCCATTGTTTAAATCAGTCATTTTAGGTCTTCAAACACAACATGCTGAGGCCTTAACAGCAATGACCCAATTTCACTTAACAGTACTAATTGCTGTTTGCCCAGCAGTATTAACACCATTTACTCTAACAGTATTAACTTTTTCCTTTGAAACCTTGGTATTAAGTACTGTTGATTTATAAAAAGGCCTTCTAATAGGTGAATGTGACTTAGGAAAAGTATTTATTTTTGATTTTGAAACATTCACTCTATTTTTAGGGGTAGCAGTATTAACATACTGCTTGGCAGTACTAACTGGTATTCTTCCAGACCTAGTTAAGACTGCAGTTGGAACAAATTTATTTTGATGATTTATTCTTTGAGTGTTGTTCCAAATTGGTCTAACTTCCCTATGACCAGTACCCTTTCCCTTATCATTCAAGATAGATTTTTTAGACATTCTCTTTTCATGAAAATCACAGTCTTTTATTAAATGATTGTGACTTCCACAAACAAAACAAGCTTTCTTAGTAAACCCAAAACCTAACCCCAGTTTTTGAGTCATCTTCCCATTCCAATCTTTTCTATCTATCTTAGGAGATTGAGTGACCATCCTAGGTTTTACAGCTTGTTTATCAGATTTAACAGGTTCATTCCTAGCTTTAGTAAACTCAATCTTTTTAAAACTAGGTTTGACTGTTGTTTGGACATCATTAGATTGAAAAATATCCTCATCATCATCACTGACCCAATCTTCAATGATAACTCCACTAGGCCTAACAGATTCAACTCTAGGCATTTCTACACTAGTATTGCTAGGTGAAGTGTTACTTGTTTCAACTTGAGACACACTAGCACTAGTCTTATTTGTTGTAGGCCTATAAACAGAATCATCCAATCCTGCAAAAGATAGGTCAGCAAGTGGAGGCATGTAGTTCCCAGTAAGAGGAGGGGGAACTGCATGATATTCATTATCCTTTTTGAACCTATCATTTGTTTGATTGTCATCACCATCACTTGAACGACTATCAAAGACACTATTAAACAATTCACTACCACTTGAATCATTTTCATTCAATTGATCTCCATATCCTAGACCAGTTTTATCTTTAGAACTTATTTGACTATTAATCAGTTTATTTAAGTTTTTAGAAGATGTTTCAAACTGTTCTAGTTTATCTTTTAAATCGTCTTTTTCTTTTAAAGTTTGTTCTAACTGATTTGTAAGTCTAGTGATAGCATTACCTTTATCTTTTACTTCAAACTCTAATACTGCAATCTTTTCCTCATAGACAGCTTCATTTTTCTGATGAACAACTAACTGTGCCTCTACAGATTCTAGGCCTAACTGATAAGCTACAATTTCTAGATTAGCCTTACTAAGAGTTTGTCTTTGTTCATCAAACTGTTTTTGAAGTTTTTCATATTTTTTCACATAGTTTTTAGAACAAGATTGTACCTCTGTGTCAGATCCTGAGGAGTTTGAAGTGTAGGTCATGAGAGCAAACTCAGTTGGTTCATCTTGAGCTATATAACTCCAATCATATCCCAATCCATCTTGCACAATCAAAGCATTGTCCTGAACAACCAGTGCATCAGAGGTCTCTACTGGTACAGTCGTTCTGGTGTTGTCCCTGCTCCTATACCCTGCATCTCCATTCCTGTTTCCTTGATTTCGTGGTATTCTACATTCCCTGGAAAAATGGCCTCTTCTATGACAGTTAAAGCATTCAACCTTAGTTTTATCAAAACCAACAGGTTCTTTGCCATTGAAGATTAAATTTCTTCCTGTCTTATTATAAAATTGCTTAACCCTCATAGAAAGCATAGCCACCTGCCATTTAATATCCATTTCTTCCAAGTTATCCTGATCAATTTGCTCTAGGTCTTCATCATCAAGTTGTGGACCACTTGACTAATCAGCAAAGAATGAGAACATTAGATCATTAGTATATGATGATGAAGAGACTTGTCCTTGAGAGCTATGGCCTGCTGCAGTAGAAACACCATTGGCAGTATTAACTTCATTAATACTGTTAGTGTCTTCTGCAAAGATAAAGGCCACATTCTGTGAGTTTGAAGATGATCCAGAGGAACCTTTAATGTCAGCTTCAAACACTTTCAGGTTATTGTATAGATCATCTATATACAAATCATCTATACCGGTTTTGTTCTTCATAATTAAAGCAACATTAATTCATGATGAAAGTAGAGCTCTTAAGAATTTCTGATTTGCATCTTCATTAGAGACAGCTAACACCAAGAACTTTCTGTAGGCTGATAATTTTATTTGAAGCCAATCCATATGCTTTTCTAGTCGCTTCTGATGACAGATACAAAAAAGTTTTCAAATTGTTGCCTCAAGACATTCTTCTGCATCTTCTTAGATTTAACATTACCACCAAATCTACTCTTGATAGCAGCCCACAGAGTTTTTGCATCCTGTATACCATGGAACCTCAGTTGATATTCATCAGAAATAGCCAAAAGAAAAATACTTTTAGCTTTTCTTTCTCTTTGTCTTTGTAATAGTGCTTGAGCAGTCTTTGGAGGATCTTCATTTCAACACGTAACGCGAATGATGAGAACATTTTTCACATCTTTTTTTGTTTGCACAGGTTCATCACCATTCATGATTACTTGCCACAATGCATAATCAGTGTTTGTGAGGTACTGCTCTCATGCTCCAAAGGGTGTATTCACCTGTCTTGAGGATGGGTAGTTTTACAGAAGACACCACATGAGGAGATTCTACTGGTTCCATTTGTGGTGCAAGTTCTTCACCAGACATCTTGTATTGTAGGTAGAATTCTAGATCTGGTTGAGTTCTTCTTATTCAGAGTTTCTCTAGAAGCTTTGATACCACTTGTGAGTCCCAATGAATAAGATTCTTCATAGCTTGTTAAGGCTTAGTTAACTTGAATAGATTCAAACTAACTATATGAGAAACAATGATTATGAATACTACAAGTTATGCGGAAACTAACTTGTAATACTAAGTAGAACAATGTAAACAAAACATTGAATATATTGATTGCAAATATTCTTCCTAGGTTACAGAATAGCTAACTATGAATTGATATCTCTAACTATGCCGTAGGGTTCCTTTTATACACTAAGGAAAACCCTAATGGGCTTACTAAACGCATCAAGTGATCATGCATATCTATTCCTAATATAACTCATGCATATCACTTAAGCAGTACTAACTATATAACTAACAGTACTAACTATTATACTAATAGTACTAACTATACTGGCAGTACTAACAATGTACTGGCAGTACTAACTAACTATAACTAGCAGTACTAAGTGTAGAAGCTCTGAATCCCAACACTCTATATAGGTATTTTCTTGGGAAGAAAGTGGCATTTCCAGTTGTGGAGAGTTATATCTTGAATTCTTGGAAGAAATATGGTGTTAAAAGAGTTATGGGAGATAAAAAAAGGATTCTTGTTTATTCAATTTTCCTGTACGACTGGTTTGGAAGGTGTTTTGGAGCATGGCCCATGGTTGATCCGTAATGCTCCATTTATCTTGAGGAAGTGGACTCTGATTTCTAAGTTGTTAAAAGAGGAACTTACTTATGTTCCTGTGTGGATCAAAGTTCATGGTGTTCATGTCTCGGCGTTTACAGAAGATGGCTTGAGTGCTATAGGCACTCGTCTTGGAACCCCATTATGTTTTATTCCATGAACTTCTTAACGCCAGACCCCCAAAATTATAGCAGCTGTAATGTAACCGGAGGATGCTCACTTCAAGCAAAAAGTACAAAAGTTTTACAGAAAACGACCTCTAAATGAGACATTTTAATAAAAAGTTACACATTTGATTTTATTTAAATATTAGAGTTCATAAGTACAAGGTCCCAACAGTTAGATAAAACATAAACATTTTTAAAGAAATTTCATCGAAAGGTAACAATATGCAAGCCTACAAAAGTATGTCGTGCAAACTTCCTTTCCGAGCTAAATACCGTAAGGACTTGAGATAAAGCATGCTAAAAACGGTCAACAAATAATGTTGAGTGAAACTCATAGGTTTTATAAGTAAAGCAGTAGACCACAAGATTTTAATTATAATTGACTAATGATGTACATTCAAAAGTCGATAGCATTTATTATTGCACTAAGCTCATGACACCGAACCTTAACGTTACATGCAAATCCCAATCTGAGATTTGTGCCCTGAAAATTGATGTTCTGCCAAAACACCTAGGTAATACTTCAAATGTTAAATGCGTCTGTTTGATATGGCAATCAGGTGTTATATACCCGAACATGGATTGTCAGTACCAATATATTCATAGAATTTACATTTACTTCACACAAAGTAATTAACGGTTCATGATTTAGGAGACTTAATGGCAATAGTAGTACTTAGGCAATAATATATCAGGAGAAGCATATAGTTTAAGACACTTGCATTCATAAGTAAAAGTAAGTTAAGTAGCATGTATCTCCCCCAGAAAGTTTATAAAATAGTAAATGAGTAAAAGTGGAGCTATGAACTTACCTTTTAGCGATACTATAAAAGATAACGGAATAAACGCCGAGAGTCGAGAAAAATCCTGGATGCAACCTACAAGTAATGTCGCATCTTAGAATATATAATTATTACGCAAATAGGTATAAAAAAGTATTTATATAAATTTAGCATTGTACTTAGAGTTTGCAGATTTTTATAGTTTAATTGGGCTAAAATAAAAGTCCAAGTTTTAAATATTATAAGCCCATTAATATGGGATTATCTTAATTCTCTGGTTTAGTCCCATTTTAAAAGCATATATACTCACAAGTCCCAAAGCTGATTGAATTCTAGATTTCTACAGTCTTGGGAAAACGGTCGTATCTCTTAAACCGTAAGTCCGTTAGGGCTGGTTCAAACGTCCAAATTCAAGTTAGACAGTCCTCTACAAGTTTTATTTTTACCCCAACAGTGACTTCTATACGGATTTATAAGAGTTATAATCAAATGAAATTTGGTGTGCAGTTTCGGACAACATCTACCATTTATTTTCTAGTAAATTCATCAGGTATCGTCACGACGAGCCCCACCCGGGAAAACGAAGCTAAGACATAGCTCTATATCACTATATTTTTATTTAACCACATAACTCTACATGTTTTAAACTTTATAAATATTATTTTAGAAAGGCGATTAAACTATTTATACGATTATACGGGTACAAATACATCGTTATTATTTATCAAATGCGATCTAAATATTATCCCACAAATACAATTAGATGGTGATGTAGCTATATAGAATTATATACGGTATTAGTTATTCAAAGTACCTAGTACTCATACGGCCTATAATCAATTAGGTTGCATTCAGACATTTAAGTGACGCATTTCATTCTGTGATTTGGATTGTTGCTCATTCACTCAAGGTGAGTTTATAGCCCCTCTTTCGCTTGTTTTACATTTACTTTACAAATCTCGGGGGAGAATACATGCTTGTTTACATATTCATTTACATTATCTTTTACATACTTGATTGCATACTTGATTTCGTAACTTGGTTACACACTCGTTTACATACACATTGACAATACTATTTACATACTCATTGCAAACTCGTTACAAATATGTTATACACTCATTTTCATATCTCACGGTGAGAAACAATACTCGTTTTCACTTATGGAAAAAACAACCTTACTTTTATTCTAATGATTACGGATTAGCTTAAGTTGCATGAACTGTTAATTACTCGGTGGGTAAGCGCGAATGTTATAAAAATAGATCTATTCGGGATTGACAATCCTCGTTCGGGTGATTAGCTATCACTGGAAACGAACGTTATACCATGTCAGAGCACGACTGGATTGGTGTCTACAGGGCCAACAACTACATACTCATGAACTTTTACTGTGCCTTGAATAAAGTGGCATAAATATAAGTCTACGTCGCAGTTTCATGAACTTAGGGGTGCAATCGTAATCACATATGGTGACTATTGTATTGGATACAATGGTCATTCACTTTACAAACGCTTTGTTCCAACTATACTCAACTTTTTGTGACTATCGTATGAGATACCATAGTCATACACATCTTTGATTTCAATATTCATGCATACATTTTTGGTGACTATTCTTATGTAACACCCCTAAAATCAGGTCGCAGCGGAAAGGTAACAATGGGGTGCTACGTCAAAGTACAAAAATCAAGATATATAAAACGACCTTAAATGGACGTTAAAAATAAGATTCATTCAATGTCATTACAAAAGATCAGAGTTTTCACGTTAGGTCTCATAGTTTTGTTAAAAAGACATTAAGATTTTATAAGACAAAAGTTTCATTGAATTTAAGAAATCAGAATCCCTCTAATAGATATCCGTCACGGCTCCCATCCAAGCTTATGCCTCAACACCTGAGATTAAAACA
>BQNB010143525.1:0-15817 GCA_026074375.1 Tanacetum coccineum | reverse complement strand
TTTGGCAGTTTTTGTCTGTTTTTGGTTAATTAAGCTCGTTTTTAGAGGTAAAAGATATGTGTAATTAAGCACTTATCATGGGTCATTCCAGAACGAGTGTTTGTCATTGTTCTACATCACAAGACACAACCCATAGTGAGATTTTTGAAATGAATATACAACATCGGTAATGATAATTTAATACATGATATGATGTAAATTTAATTGTAACACGTTTGCCAAGAAAAATAAATAACAATATAAATAATAAGCGAGAGAATCCAAAACAAGCTTTTCATTTCATAAATAAAAGCATAATTCGATTACAACCCAAATCCAAAATAGGTTCATGATTCACAATTATTTACTGCTAATACCTAGACCTAACCATTGGCCTAATGTCCTACATGATCAGGGTACAACTAGACTATGGACGAAAGCCGAAACGCCTCCCAAGATACGACTCCAACCTCCTAAGTCTCCCTCGAGCATCATCACGATCCCTACGAACCTGACGAAACTCCTCCTGTGAAAGTGACATATGAAGACGAAGGCTACTCACACGATCCCTCTCAATATCCAACATAGCACGAATCTTGAGGTTCTCCAACCTCAAACTATAGATCGCCTCAGCCATCCTAGCCCTGTCTCCACTAGCTATCAACTGATCGGCCTCCAACCGTCCCTGAGCAGTCTCAATCCCAACAATCCTATCAACACGAACCTCAGACATGTGATGGTAAAAGTCACGCACAGCATCACCCAAGTCAACCGGCATATCCTCGACTGACCTAACAATGCCATCCCTAGTGCCAGATGAGTCAGGAGAATCCTCCCCAGCTGGCTCTACAATCTCCTCCTCAACTAACGGTGCAGTCATAGGGTCGATACCTACCTCAGCCGTATCTCCAGCGCTGGCGTCAGCCTCATACTCCTCTGTGTCATCCCTGGCATCCCTATGGTCAATCTCAACATGATCTCCAACCTCATCCCCATCACCAATACCTAACTCCATATCAACCTCAGTCCCTGTAAGACCAACCTCGGCATCCTCCTCTATGCTAGCCTCAGATGAATATGAATCTCTAAACTTCTTACGAGGTGGTAAGAGATCAGCACGAGTAGGAGCTAATGATCCCGTAACTGGCATGGATAATGGTGCTGAATCAACCGGGGATCTACATCTCTTACGAGATGGTCCAGCAGAATGTGAAGATAAATGCATGGGTCTCTCTGATGAATCTCCTGATGATGACTCTGATGTAGTCGGTGGGTACCAAGTAGATAATGGAGCAGCACACCAACGACGAAATGCCTCACTACATCGTGGTGATACATCTCTAGTCGAAGATCCTGAATGAGCCTGATCTGACGCATCCAAACCCAAAGAATGAACCGGCGAAGAATCCGAAGATAAATTGGAAGAAGATGAATGATGATCTGGAGAACGAGGTGATGCATGCCTTGATGCTAATCTGTTAGCTGGTAAAGGTCCAACTCTCTTCCTTGCAGTCAACAACTTACGCGGCCCATTAAGATGGGTGCGGTAAGGTCGACCAAAAGGAATAGCCTCCCCGGGTTGGATAAGAGTCGTTGACCATCGACGAATCCTGAGCGGGGCAGTAACAGGAGCAATAGGAAACTCATGTGATGATGATGGACGTGCTGTTACCCTGCTCCTCCAACGAGCAATGGTAGTAACATAAGGATCCTGCAGTGGTGGTCCATCAGAAGAATCAGGAGCCTCAGAAGAATCGGTGCATATAAATGGTGAAATAGCTGGTAGCAGGGATATGTGCTCTGGTGAAGACATCTCATCTGGTGAATCAGAATCGGAACCCGTATAGGGAACCAAACCACGCATTCCAGTGGGTGAAGCGACAAGAGTCGTCTCAACCATAGGAGCGGCAGAGGAAATAACAGGAGCAATAGTAGAAGTCTCTGGAGCAACCACAGAAGTAGAAGGAATAACAGTAGGAATATCACCAAAAAGAATAACCCGAGAGGGCGGTGATCCCACACTCTCATCTGAAGAATCAGAAGAAATAATGATAGCTGAAGCTGCCATGATCTGCACAAGCAAAAGTTTTTATAAATCTCCTTTATATGAAACCATGCAAGGCATAAAGAAAAGCTAAAATGAATGGCAAGGTAAATATGGCAGTATGTAATACCCTCAAGTATATATAGAAATCTCATATACATATATGCAGCAAGGATAGACAATATGTAAGTACAGATAGAGGCACATAGGATCACATACTGGTTATACACCAGACCTAGTATAACTACCTGGTTCTCTATAACCTTGGCTTTGATTACCAATCTGTCACACCCCCAGACGGGGCCTGGACGGAATTTAACTTCACCGGAAGTTAATGATGATATCTTTGATCCGGAGGAAGACATTATTGAGAACTTGCTAAATCTTGATAAAACCAAAGATCTCCCTCCGTATCATGATAATCAATCGAGTGGCAATCCCACTCCGATTTCGGAACCCGAGACCAAGTCTTCTTCTTCTTCCCCCACACTTATCTCCCTCGAAGAAAGTGAGTTAATTTGGGAAGAATTCGAAGCTTATCTCGCAAGTGATTCATTTCCACCAGGAAATAGTAATCCTTCATCTCTTCTCCCTCCTTTTCATAATTCTTTAAGTGGCAGTACCACCTCTTCTTCACCTAGTCTCCACATTTCTGAGACTAGCAACTATTTTCTTGAGGAGTTCGCCGATGAACTCGCTCATATCACATTTCCACCAGGAAATGATGATCTTCCCTTTGATGCCGAATCCGATCTTCTAGAATTAGAGTATTTGCTTAACCATGATCCTATCAAGGATATGGATTCTATTCTCGAAGATTCGGTTGATGAAAATTCTCTTGATGACAATCTTGATGATACCATTTCTGAGATGTTCACCGATGAACATGCTCTTGATTACTCATCCCCACCATTATGGGATGATTATGATGATAATCTTTTTGATCATGAGACCGTTAATGATGATACTTATGATGATCCATTTGACTTCAAGGAAGAGAAAATCAAAGATTCTAAAATCTTGATTGATGAACTTGATCTTCCTGAATCAAATAATGTCCTTCCTTTTCTCGAGTGTGACTCGGTTTTCTATGAGGATTTTTCCGAGGTTGATGCTTTGTCTTCAACCAACAACGAGGACAAGGTATTTAATCCAGGTATACTCATTCATGAGAACCTCTTTGAAGTCACCAACTTTGCAACACCGGATAAGAATGTAAAGAAGGCCACTAATGCTTCTTTAATTCTTGAGGATTTTAATCCTCCTCTTTATGAACTTCCTTTCCACAAAGAAGTTCCCGGGCTAGGAGCTTTACTCTCGTTTTCATCCAAAAATGAGGAAAAAGTCTACAACCCTGGGATTCTCACACTCTAAAGAGTTCTTAAACCTCTCTTCTCCAAGAAACTATCTTCATCGGGCCTAAAGGCTTTCAAAGTCACTAAATTCTTGAAAGCCCGACTGGAGAATTTTTCCTTCTTCTTACCAAGAGGTAATCCGGAGTCTTGATGTTTCATGTCTCTGCTTCTATCCCCCCTTGAAAGCTCAAGTAGGGGGGATTGGGTCAAGCTAAGTGACCTAAAACAAGCGCTTCGTGGGTGGCAACCCATGCTTATCCTAGTATAATCGTAGTAGTAGTATGGTAGTTATGTAGTAATGAATAAGTGTTTTTTGTTGTGTGAGGAGGCTCGCCTTTTTCCTTTTCCGTGTTTTGTGTTTTGTGTTGTATTGTCCAGGATGTCCCGGATTTTTGAAGCCTCTCGTGCTCGCGGTTTTTGTCCTTCGATCACAAGAGCTTCACATCCTCAGCTTCATTTTGGAAATCCGATATCCATCTCTTATACTAAAACGTTTATCTTTAAGCATACTTAATAAACGGCTTAGGATTTACGTAGAGACCCTTTGATTGATAGCAATTTCACGTATATATAATATATCAAAGTATTTATAAAAATATACAAATAATCCTTGAGGGCAAAGATTAAATCACAATTTTAATACACAAAGATATATAATATATCCGTTTTAACCGGGTATAGTGATTAACGGGTCGTATCTAAAGAAATGTGATGATACCTTGATTCAGTTGGACAATGTTATGACTTGATTTAACTTTGATTGATTTTCTAGACTAAAGGACAATTAAAACAATTAATTGTGCAAGTAAAATAACTACACGCGGACGAAAAAACAGGAACATGACAAAAATAAACCCTATTAGCACCTTAACCTAGAATTTGAATTATAATATAATTCTAATGAGTATAAAAATAAGGGGACTTGCAAAATTTGAAAAACTTAACACTAAAAATTTGAAAGATGACACTCAAAAACGAATAACGGAATTGAAAAACGGTGCCTAAAAAGCTAAATGCTCAAAATAACTACGAGAGTCAAGCGTATTTTCCTACGTTCTAAATGATAAAAAAAAATTTTCTAAAAAAAAAAATTTATTTTTATTTTTATTATTTTTCTTTTTTTTTATGATTTTTAAAGTTTTTTAATGAAATTAAATGTTATATAATACAAATGACTATAAAAATTCTAGAAAAATTTTACAGAAAAATAGATATATACTTATAATCTCTAGGTTAAAAATAAGCCAAGATCCACAAATTATTAAATAAGTCGTGAAATAAGCTTAACAACTTAATAGGCTTATAATGTTAAAATGACTATAAAGATTAAAGTGTGCAAGAGTTTATGAAAAAGACCCAAGGGCACAACGGTAGAGAGTGGTGTGTGTAGTGTTATAAAAGGTTGAGGTGTTGAGGTGTTGCTAACCCCCGACTTCCACTTCCCCTTTTTTTTTGTTTTTATAAAAAACTTAAAGAACAAAAGTTGTAGAAGATAACTTTTTAAGCAACTTTAATGAAGAAACTACAAGCTCAATCTCAAAGTTAAGCTCCCTAAAAGCTTTTTAAAAAACTGTTTCAAAAAGTAGCTTTTAAAAAGCCTAAAGCTTCTTTCACTTAAAAGCTTGCACACTACTCAATTTAAGCTCAAATTCAAATCTAAAAGCTGCTCTAGAAAGCTTAAGATGTGCAGAAGCTAATTTTGATAAGCTAGTTGTCCTAATAACACTGAAAGACTACTAAATCTTTAGATCAAAACTGCTAACTCAGAATCTTACTCTAAAAGCCCAAAAATCAACTAAGCTAGAATGCACAATAAGCTAAGACAGAGCTTGAGCTTTTGAAAACTAAATAAGTCACATATGAGCTAAAAATCTAATGCATAAAATCTACTTCTATAAGCTAAAATTCTAAATTTAGAAACTAAGAGCTAGTTACTACTGTTTTTGGATTTTTAAGATTTTTGATGAACTTTTAAAAGCTAATTTATCCTAAGAAATAAGATAGAAATGTGAAAACAAGTTTTAAACTGTCTAATCCTATATCTAAACTAAAAGCTTATTCAATTTTAAAACCTAAAACCTAATTAAGCTAGCTTAAATGCAAATGAAAAGGTGAGCAGTAGTAACTGAAGTTACTACTGCTGATGCAATTTGACCAAAGGTCAAATCTAATTTGCAGGTTACCTTTAAAGGTAAACCTGCATTAGACACTCAAAAAGAGTGAGTTTAAACTCAACACAAACAAGATCCAAGCTCAATGAGGCTTGGATCAAGTTTTTAACAAGCAAAGGAAAGGCAAATTCCCCTGGTGCATAGACAAAGAAATTGAGCTTAAACTTTCTAGATTTTTAAATCTAACCTTTAAAATCTCTTTCCCTACTGATTTTAAGTGATTTTAAAAATGACTCAAGCAATGAACTCAACTCTATTTGACTTTAAATGGTCAAACCTCACTAAACCAAACACTCCTTTAATATCCATAGAAGCCTTTTTAACTTGCTAAACTGAAATCTAATGATTAAAACTTAATAACCAGATGATAAACAGCTTGTAGCAAACCTAATTAGCAAATCTAGGCAAATTATAAGACAGTTTAATAAGCTATAAGCTAAATTACTCTATTTTTGGATTTTTAATGATTTTTAAGTCAAATTATGAAACTCTAAGATATATACTACTTAGCCTAAACACAGTTATAATCAAGTTCAATAAGCTTAATAAGACAAGTTTTTTTTTTTTTTTTTTTTCAAGCACCAATAAGCAATCATTTAAGCAAAATAAGCTAAATTACACTAAGAAATTTAAAACAGGAAGAGTAAAGGGAAACTTACAACCTGCCTTAGCAAAACAAAGGCTAAATGGCTCAATGAGCTTATCAACAGCTCTAGCTTATCCTTTTGGATAAGCTAGTAAAAGTCTATATGAGTTCTTCCTTTGTAAACTCATCTTCCAAAAGTCACATCCAAAAATCAATCAGGTATTAAGCTTCACTGATTTTAGAGTTTAAGTAAATTAGGGGTTGATTTAAGCTCTATCACAAGCTTATAGACTTGTGAGAGCTATAATGAGCTTGTGTGAGCTTATGAGTAACAGTAGTAAACATTTGGGCTTATTAAGAGCTTATGAGTAAAAAGCAGTTTATAAAAACTAAAAGTTTGATTTTATTAAAAAGAGATTACAATACTTTGGTAAAGGAATTACAAAAGCTTTAATGAAAATTACATTTAAAGTAAACTTGCATAAGCTAAAAACTGAATTAAGCTAAATTTCTAAAATCTAAAAACTAGGTAAAGAAAAAATTCTCGTTATGTGTGTGAGGATGGAGGGCTATTTATAGCCTTATGCTGAAGCTTCCAGATCTCTATTCAGTTACATGCTCCTTGATATCTTGTCCCTTGATCATATGCTAATCATTAGATACTATTTTCAAGCCATTAGATTAGATTGTCTCACACGGATTGCCAGCGTGGCAATCCGTGATTGAGACAGCTTGTGCTTTCTTTGTGAGTGAGTCTGGTGTAAACAGTCATCCATCTTGTGCTTCCTTTACTAATTCATGATCCTCTCCTTGTGGGCTTGACCAATAAAATGCGTTTGTTGATGTAATCCTTTGCCACGTCGTACTTTAACATTTGAATTTCCTATCTTGACCCTCAATTAGAAAAAGCCCTATGTTTTTAACCCTTGGTAAAATGGGAGAGACAATAAACACTAGTTTAACCACTTTTCCCGCTCGTTTTTAACTAGAGGGATAAGGGAGGTTTGACTGGAGTGTTTGGACGGGGTTGACTTGGGATTTATAAAAGGGAATTGGGCCACATCTTTTGGGCCCGGGTTTGTTATAGGTTTTGGGTTTTAAGATTTTAGGCTTGGACTTAACGAATGTTAAGTTTTTGTTATATAAAGGTTAACGGGTGTTAAGGTTTTAGGGATTAGGGACCATTTTTGTGAATTTTAAATTTTGAAGGACTGATTTTGAAACTTTAGAATTTTTGTCTTTTTGTGACCTTAACCAAGGGTTGACTGAGGATTGACTTGAGTTGACCATTGATAGCATTCTCCCGGCTCTTTGCGTGCTCTTCTGTTCCCGTGTTCGTTTTTGCCCGGTTTTAACCGTTTTCTTAGGATTTTTGCTTTATCCGTACCTACACAATCACAAAGACAAAACAAGCAATATTCAAGTGTTTAAAGCACAATTTCATCTTTTTAGGGTCTATTTTGATATAAAATGGATATGTGTTTTCACACATATCACCCTTCTTAAAACATTGAGGACAATGTTTAGTCTAGTATGGGGGGGATCTTCGATTTGATTATGCCTGCAGTCGTTGTTTTCGCGTAATCGTGTTTTTACCACCAAAATTTCAAAAAAATTTAAAAAAATTTAAAAATTTTCAAAAATAAAATAAGTGTTTTGTCACAATTTTGACTTTCCTGCTGGGTAGAATAAGAGTAAATTTTGACTCGATCGAGCGTGTTGAGCTCTAGCTTGTTCCTTAACTTTTAGACTAAGCATTCGCGGATTGCGAAGAACGAAAAATGATAGAGTTAATTATGAGTTAGATGCTAAACAAGGATTATTTGGAAATCTTAAGAGCTCATGTGTGTAATTTGTGGCTTTTTCTCCCATAAGCTTCTAACCGGATTAATATACGTGCTATTTTTGGAGATTAAACTTAAATCAACAATTTTTATGTAATATATATAGCAAAAATTTTAGCCTTAGTTCAAATTTATACTTGAATTTTTCAAAAAGAAGTCTTCTCTATATCAAAAAAAAGGATGATGATAAAAAATGGAAAAAATATGATAAGTAATAAATATAAACTGTGGGCTGATAAAAGTTTGCTGCATCTTACCGGCTCACAACCGATGTTACAACCTTCTAAAATAAAGCCCATAGTAAGAATAAAAATCCGAGACCGATAAAAGTTTGTTGCATCTTGCCGGCTCACAACCGATGTTGCAGCCTTCTAAAAAGTCAAGGGTTACAATTGCATCAATGTTATGTTTAGTATGAATTAATAAATAGATCTCTTTTTGTTAAATTCAAATATGCTTTAGAACTTTGACTATTTTTTTAAGTTTTTCTAAATAAGCTATGTGTATACGGAAAGCCTAAAAATTTATGAAACCTAAGGTCCGTGAGTCCCGATACTAGTCTCTGTGAGGTGTCAAAAGCCTGGTCACTTAGCCGCAAGGTTGGGATGTGCCGAGACGAAAGTCGCTACATGGGATGATCTCGCCTTCAAACTCATTATTCTCGGGTGGAACGTGAAACATAGAATTTTGCAAAACGTTGATCCATGGTTGAAATTCAAAATAGCACATACACCTAATATATAATAATTGTCGGGAGTGAAAAGTTCACAAGTTGCAAATATGAGTAGTGTTAGCGTCTTAAATTTAACTGTGATTTCGTTTAAGCTTAGTTTGGAGCAAGTGAAAAGTCGGGGACGATGAATTTATCCTTTTTGGGGCATTCTCGGATCGAAATGCATCTTGTTCTATGATCCCTAAAAGTTATAAAATAACGAAAGTCAAATAAGTTAGTTAGTTGCTTAATATGAAAAGTACAAAAAAATGAGAAAAATGAAAAATACAAAAATATGTGTAGGAATAAGAGTATGTATTTAATAATGGTAAAAACGGGGCTCTTCAAAACTTATGAGTCTTAACTTCCCCTTGATGAACACTTAGCTACTTTTCGAGGTTATTAGTCGAGAGGGATTGAGGGTCTTAGTTTTCTAAGTGCTTACTTGTAGCATTGCGTGAGGACACGCAATAGTTTAGTATGGGGGATTTTGGTATGTGCTTAATTACACATACCATTTTCCATTAAAACCGGACTTAAATGACCAAAAACGTACCAAAAATACTTTGTATTTGTATGTTTTCATTTATACTTTGCAGGAAACGGATATCCGACAAAAGGACGAAAAACGAAGCCAAAAACGACAAAACCGGGCACGGAGTGGAAAAGCGTGGAAAAGCGTGGAAAAGCCAAAGTCAAATCGAAGCCAAAGTCAACAAAAGTCAAAGTCAAAGTCAACCCGGAAAGTAACGATCAATCAGGAGTCGACACCGAAGAATACTTAATGGGCCCACCCGAACCCATCTAATGGGCCGGGTAAACCCATTAGTATAATATTGAAGACCAAAAGTTTAAACAAAGGCCCAACACTCTTTTAATACAAGCCGGCCCAAAACAGTGCACACTTGGCCCAAACTGCCATCATAATGGCCCAATTCCACTTCTAACCCTCGTTAGCCCAAAACCTATAACAGCCTTAACTCGTTATGTCACAAGGACCATCCCTGAAATACCATATAACACCCTTAGGGGCTTAATCTGCCATGTCCCTAAACTTTCACTCCCACAAGGACTACATTTGCAACAACATATATAACTTTCAAGGGCTTATACTGTCAATCCACCAAACCTTTCCCCTGTTTACTCAAACACACAGTAAACAAATTTTACCCGCCAAAATGCCCTGCTCACCCCTGTCCCTTTCCCAACCTCGAACACTGTTCACCCCCTCCAAACCTTTCACTATCAACCCTTCCCCCACCTCACAAACTGCCAAGGACACCTTGGCAATCCTCTAAACATCCATTGGATATGTAAAAGAAGGGCTTAGGTGATTTTGAGTGGGCACCAAGACAATCCAATGGCCAAGATTGGACTATGTTTCACCTCACACAAGAAACACACATGGTTTCTGTCTCACCAAAGAAACACAACCAAATGAAGACAAAAAAGATCAAAGAAGAGGCCAAGACCTAGTAGTTTTTAGTTTTTTTTAGTTTAACCTAGTTTTAAGTTTTAAGTGATTTTAAGTTATTTAAATTCCATATCTTGTAAACAGTTTTTAGTATTAATGAAAATTCTAAGTTTTTAAGTTAAGTTTTGAGTTTTACCTTTTCTTATTATTAAAATCTCTTAATAAGTTGTTCTAAGCTATATTTAATCTTATAAGCTAGCTGTTTTAAGAAAAGTATAAAAAAAAACTTAAGAAAACTTTATAAAAAATCTCAAAAAGAAATTACCTTCAAAATACCACAGCTTAATATTTGTATGATAAGCCAAAAAGGGATGGGCTTATGGACTCTCACTAGCTTGTTTTATACAAGCTAGAGCTTGTAGACTCTTTATTTAACCCTGTTTAGAGCAAGGGTTTAGTAAGTGCACTTTTTAAATTTTTGTTACTGTAGCATAGCTTATTTCTGCTTATTATTGCTTCTAGTTGCTTATTTATGTTTATCTCATGCTTATTTATGCTTGCTTTTTGGATGTCATGCTTTTTGTTTGAGTTGTTGTTTAAAACTGCCAATTAATAGCTCAAACTGCTTATTTTGTATCAGCTTATTATAGTGCTTATTGCTTGGTTCAAGTTGCTTATTTTGGCTTAATATTGATTTGTTGTCATCTATCTTTGAAATTTTCAGCTTAAATCTTTGTTAACAAGCCTTCAAAATGGACTTTCAAAAATTAAAGGGGTGTTTGGGTCAAGGGTGAACATGGGTCAATCTGGTGTGAAAAGCCATATGGGTCTTTTGACTACCTTTAACCAGCATTTTTAAGTGATCTTAATCAGTTTTTACAAGTTTTAATTATCTTAAAGTTGTTTTAAGCTTTTCTCTATTTGGCCCTCAAATCTGTTGGTAAAAATCAGTTGGTACCTAGCTTATTTGATTTGGTTTTCAAAACAGGCTTTCAAGTGTTGTTTGTGTCTCCATGTTATATCTTCATGCAGTAGTAAAAAACTCTTTTAGGGTTACTTTTGTTTTGGTCACATCTGTCAATGTCTTTTGTTAAGTAATTTTTATGCAAAATTGCCTATTTTATCCTCAAATATCAGATGTTTAAAATTGTTTTTAGCTTTTAGATTTTTGAAGCATAAGCTTATTACAAGCCTATCTTCATCTGTTTTCACTTAGTCTTGCATTTTAAGTTTATTTAACAGCTTATTTTAAGGCTTGCATTAAGCCTTGTTAAAACTGAAATAGCTAAAAAAAATCCACCCTTTGCAAACAGCCCTTTTCTTTCATCATTCTCTCTGCTTATTTAAGTTTCAAAACTTTTTATTTTTGTTGATTTTAGTAGCCCCCAAGCTATTCTTTAAGCTCATATAAGCCTCTTCCCCTAAGGTTCACTCTAGGTGCTTAGAAATAAGTCCCAAAAAGTCCCCTTAGGCTGTGGTTTACTCTTTTTGCCCCTTAGCTTATTTGAGCTTTTCTTGCTTATTTGTCTGTGTTTTTGTACTTATTTTTGTTCATATTAGCTTTTTAGGTTAGGTAGCCCCCCCCCCCCCCCCCCCCCCCCCCCCCCCCCCCCCCACCCCCCCCCCCCCCCCCCCCCCCCCCCCCCCCCCCCCCCCCCCCCCCCATACTGATTTACTTATTTAGTTGTTAGCATTTGCTTATTGTCCATCAATTTGCCTTAGCAGTTCGCCATTAAGTCCCCTTTATTAGTTCTAGCAATCTGTCTGATTTCATTGTGCTTTTCCAGCTTATTTATAAGCATTCATAAGAAGGTTCAAGTTTTAAAAGTGCTTATTTTTGTGTGTTTTACAAAAGTGTTAAAAGAAAAATCAATATATAATATATATTATATATATTATATATATATATATATATATATTTATTATATATATTAATATTAATATAATATTTAGCAATATTGTATGGTACAGGACTCGACTGCAGACTATATAAATGTACATTTATATTTTATATACTATAAGTATTTTATATTTATATGAATATATATATATATATATATATATTTAGCAAAAAGTAAGGTCCAAGACTCGAACCTGCGACCTCACTCTTACCGCTGCCCTTGGGACTTGTCACCTGTCTATGTTTACCAAATTAAATAGATAAGCCCGTTTTAGCCCAATAGCCCATAAGCCTGTTTCAGCTTATTCCTGCTTATTCAATAAGCCATTTTTCTTCTTTTTATTTTTCTTGCATTCGTCTCACTTTTATCTACTTTCTATAATTTTTTCATAATTTTTAAAAATCGTTTAGTATTATTTAATTTCTTTGAAATCGTTTTTAATTTATAAAAAATTATAAAAAAGTCAAAAAAATATAATTCTTTTTTTTAAAAATTTTCTTTTATCATATGGTTTCTAGGAAAAATATAATTTTATTCGTAGGGTCATTTTTGCAAAATTTTAGTTTTTAAAGAACGAGATTCGATCCCGGGTCTCGTTTTCTTCGATTTTCAACTTTAGAAGCTCCCGTTTTAGGATTTTCTTTAATTTTTCTTTTTATTTAGTCATTTTAGATTATTAAAACTAAAAAAATCATTTTAGGTTTAGTTTTTGATAATTTAGTTTTTTTTAAACTCGCCGTTCTTTTGCTTATGCTTTTCGTTTTAGGTTTTAAATCATTTTAGATTTTGTTTTTAGATTTTCCTTAATTGTTTTTGCTTTTTAATTAGAAAAACCAAATCCAAAGATTTTACCATTCAAACATCAAATATCAAACCGACTTTCGACTTTCCAATTCACTCTTCGTTGGGACTACGACCGGGATCATTCTCTATACTATTCAGGTTTCATGATTTGTGGATTTTGATCCTTGTAAGTATATTTATAAGTATATAATATATTTATTTATATATTTTAAAGGGTTGATTAATCTACGAATCAATTTGAGATTAGATTTTTTTGTACTGAGCATCCGTTTTTATGGTCATGACATCCATTTGGGCCGTAATTTTGTCATTATCAGAATTACTGTTACCTTCATCGACGAAAGCAATGACTTTCTTAAGAGATGATTTGGTTTTTTGATTTTGCCCAGTCAAGCTTGAGTAAGTCTTTATCTTTGAGAAGCTGATAAGTTTGATTTGGTGTTTTATAGAGGAAAATACCATCGGCTGCGGCATTTAGAACTTCTTGGGTTATCTCGTTGAGACCATGATAAAAGATTTTGATAATATTGCCTTTGGACAGAATTTGACCATGGTAATTTATGAGCATTTCCTTCATACGAAGCCAAGCATCGGTTAGAGATTCATTTTCTTGTTGAGAAAAAGCACAAATTTCTTTAAGGAGTCGGTCAAAAAAAGCTGGGGGAAAGAATCGGCTAATGAAAGTGGCTCAAAGTTCATCCCATGTTTTGATAGTTCATTCGTTGAGTTCGTCCAGCCATGTTTTTTCTTCTCCAATGAGTGATAGGGGAAACATCATTAGGCGGACGGCTTCATTCTCGGTATCTCTGTATTTAAACATATCACAGATTCCGAGGAATTCATGAATGTGTTTATGAGGATCGGTTTTGGTTCTACCATCAAATTGGTTTCCTTTGACGAGAGTCAGGTGGTTAAGAATAGGGATCGTGGAACCAGGAGTCGGAGCGAAAACAAGGTCGGCAGCCCACATAGGTTCATCATCCATTGGATCGTAATTTCAAAGAATATCAAGAATGTGACGAAAGTAATTGATGTTGAGAATTGGCAGATAGACAATTCTCAGGTGTTGAAGTGGATTGTTTCTTTGATCGTATGGAACTCTTCTTTTTATTTTTCTTGCATTCGTCTCACTTTTATCTACTTTCTATAATGTTTTCATAATTTTTAAAAATCGTTTAGTATTTTTTATCATTTAATTTCTTTGAAATCGTTTTTAATTCATAAAAAATTATAAAAAAGTCAAAAAAATATAAATCTTTTTTAAAATTTTTTCTTTTATCATATAGTTTCTAGGAAAAATATAATTTCATTCGTAGGGTCATTTTTGCAAAATTTTAGTTTTTAAAGAACGGGATTCGATCTCGGGTCTCGTTTTCTTCGATTTTCAACTTTAGAAGCTCCCGTTTTAGGATTTTCTTTAATTTTTCTTTTTATTTAGTCATTTTAGATTATTAAAACTAAAAAAAATCATTTTAGGTTTAGTTTTTGATAATTTAGTTTTTTTTAAACTCGCGTTTTTATGCTTTCGTTATCGTTTTAGGTTTTAAATCATTTTAGATTTCGTTTTTAGGATTTCCTTAATTGTTTTTGCTTTTTAATTAGAAAAACCAAATCCAAAGCTTTTTCCATTCAAACATCAAATATCAAACCGACTTTCGACTTTCCAATTCACTCCTCGTTGGGACTACGACCCGGGAACATCATATACTACTTCCGGTTTCATTGATTTTGATCCTTGTAAGTATATTTATAAGTATATAATATACTTATTTATATATTTTAAAGGGTTGATTAATCTACGAATCAATTTGAGATTAGATTTTTTTGTACTGAGCATCCGTTTTTATGGTCATGGCATTCAATTCGGGCGTTATTTTGTCTGCTATCAGAATTACTGTTACCTTATCGAAGAAAGCAACTGGTATTATTTTTTTTTTTTTTTACAGTCTTCTTGAAAGAGGATTTTGTTTTTTGATTTTTAGCCCAATCGAGCTTAAGTAAAACCTTGTCTTCGAGGAGTTGATAAGCTTAGTTTGGTGTTGTATAGAGGAAAATACCACCAGCTCCGAAATTAAGAACTTCTTGGGTTGTTTTGTTAAGGCCGTGATAAAATATTTTTATGATATTGCCTTTGGATAGATTGTGACCATAGCAATTTCTGAGCATTTCTTTCATACGGAGCCAAACATCGGTTAGAGTTTCATTTTCATGTTGGGAAAAGGCTCGGATTTCTCCGAGGAGTCGATCGAATAATGCTGGGGGAAAGAATCGGCTAATAAAGGCAGTTCGAAGTTCATTTCAGGATTCGATTGTTCCTTCGTTGAGTTCGTCAAGCCAGGTTTTTGCTTCACCCATGAGTGATATGGGAAACATCATTAGGCGGACGGCTTCATTTTCGGTTTCTCCGTATTTAAACATGTCACATATTCTGAGGAATTCGTGAATGTGTTTGTGTGGATCAGTTTTAATTCTACCATCAAATTGGTTCCCTTTGACGAGAGTCAAGTGGTTACCCTTAATGGCGAATTCATTTGCGGTTTAAGGAATAGTGATTGTGGAACCGGGAGTCGGAGCGACAACACAGTCGGCAGCCCACATGGGTTCATCATCCATCGGATTGTAATTTTCAAGAATATTTAGAAAATGACGGAAATAGTTGATATCAAGGACAGGTGGAAAGATTATTCTTGGGTGTTCGGGTCGTTCGTCTCTTTGTTCAAAAAGAACTCTCCTGTTTCATCAACGAAGTCTACGATTCAGGGTTCGTTCAGGTTCAGCTAGTGGTTCGACAAGTTTAGAATTGGACGCATGTGTATGCATCCAAGGTGAAATGTTTGAGAATGGATTTTTTAGAACGTTTTAGGAAAAACGTTATGACTGCAGAAAGTACAGTGCACTTTCTGCAACAAAAGTTACAGAAAGCAAGTAGAGTGATATTTTAGGGAAAAAGTGATTAATATTTGAAAAAAATGAAATGATTACAGAACAGTTTAAAATCCCCGAAAAC
>BQNB010143524.1:0-14138 GCA_026074375.1 Tanacetum coccineum | reverse complement strand
TGTATCATAAATTATCGAGTAATGCTAGATTCACATAAAATTTACAAAAGAAAATTCACACAATGATTGTGTATGTTAATATGTAGATCCAAATATGAGAAAAAAGTAAAAAGTAAAAGAGATAATACCAATACTTAACATGACATATCATTATGTGAATTTGTTTTTGTAAAATTCGTGTGAATGCAACATTCTTCTAAATTATCTTATGGGTACTACTATTGGTACCCCCCTGGCCCACAAAAAAGTACCAAAAAGATACTTTTGATTCTTTTTATACCCCCTTTTTACAGTGCAACGTAGTTTTTTATCAGTTTCTGTTCCGTAAATTTTGACAGTTTCATACTTTTGACCTGTTAAACTTTATATTTTTCGTTCTGTTTTTTCCGTGTCACAGTTTTATAACATATACAAAATTATAAAAATAAAAAAAAATAAAAAAAATAAAAAAAAGGGGAAAAACCAGAGGGGGTACAAACGGCTTTTCAGAGGGGGTAGAAATAGAAATAACATGAGCCTTATCTTATGTAGGGACGCAAAACATTGTAACCAACAGATCCAAGATTTTCTTGTCCCATATCCATTAATGTTTATTCCGATAATTTACAGGTAAGAGTGATGATATTTACCTAAAACATATTTTTTAAAAGCACGCGTAATCCATTTAAAGTTTGAGATGTACGTAAAAGCATTTACCTAAAGGATTCTTAGTTATTTTTAACAAAGTTTTTATCCTGCAAAATTGCAAGGTCTACCTTTAACTTATGCACGTGATATCCATTGAATCATTAACATTTATTATGATAATTGACAAGTTAGCGATAGTACATCTATGATCTATCGAAAACATATGTTTAAAAGTTGCCTCAAAACTTACTCCAATTTGTAATAGATTGGAACGAAGGTATGTCTTCTGAGCTCCGCAAAGGATGGACACTAATTGGTCCTGCACCATTTGGTACATTTGGATGGCTCGTAATAATCTCATCTTCAATCATAAAGCATCTTAGCATCTTGTTGGTCGAAGACGGTAACTAATATCAAGATCAAAAGCTTCCAGTGGGCTTTGAATGCAAAGATTTGTTCATCCAACGATTTTCATATTTGGTTGAAGGCGCCACAAGATTTATTTAGGGCATTCTCCATCAATCATTAAACAAGGTTTTGTTAGTGTTTTTTTCCAATGTTTTATGTTGTGACGAGTTGTATATTCGTATGGTGTTGTCATTTGAATTTGCTCTTATCTTATTGGTTGTATCTTTTCTTCAACAATGTTGAAGGTCAATGATATATATATGTACTCTTTGCCAAAAAAACAAAAACATATGTTTAAAAGTATGTGTAGTCTATATAAATTTTAAGACATGCTTAAAATTAAGGAAAGTGAACTTCATCTAAATAATTTTAAGCTATTTTGAACAATGTTTTTAGACAAGTCTAACTTAATTTAACTGATATCAATTAATGTTTATTTGATAGTAACTGATACTATCTATTTAACATTTGAGACTTACGTAAAAGTGACATTCACCTTAAAGATTTTAGGCTATTTTGAACAAAGTTTTAATCTCTTACAAGATCTAACTTAATCTATGTTATCTAATCTTCTTTTCGTTAAAAAGGAAAAAAGCATTAGCAATTTTAGATCATTTTACGTATACCACTAATTATAAAGTTAATCTTTGTTAGGCTATATTATATTATGAAGTCGATATTGCCACGACGCTCATTTAGGCTATTTTGAACAAAAATTTTATCTCTTACAAGATCTAACTTAATCTATATATGTCATCTAATCTGCTTTTCATTATAAACGAAAAAAGGATTAGCAATTTTAGATCATTTTACGTGTACCACTAATTATAAAGTTAATCTTTGTTAGGCTATATTATATTATGAGGTGTGGCGTGAAATGGAGGGTTTTGAGAACTTTGTTAATGAGGTGTGGCGTGAAGCTCCGGTAGATAATTCTAATGCTATGATCAACATGATGAACAAGTTGAAATATCTAAAAAAGAAGATACGTGTTTGGAATGGCATGAGACAAAGTCCGAAAACTCGAAAACATGTGCTGAAACAGGAGCTCGCTGATTTGGAGATGATCATTGACAAAGGAGATGCGTCGTCTGATACTTTGCATAAACGTGCGGAGGTTGTAAAATCGATTCAAGAGGTGGATAAATTGTGTGCAATGGAGGCGTCTCAAAAAGCAAAAATCAAATGGGCAATTGAAGGCGACGAGAACTCAAAATATTACCATGGTATTCTTAATAAGAAACGAAACCAACTTTCTATACGAGGGGTTCTGGTGGAAGGAGATTGGGTGGAAAATCCTAATATGGTTAAAAATGAGTTCCTTAATCATTTCAAGAATCGTTTTGATAGACCTAAATCTGTTCGGCCGATGCTTAATATGGAGTTTCCTCATCATCTGAATTCAATGCAACAACTGGATTTGGAAGCCGAAGTGTCAAATGAAGAGATTAAAAAGGCGGTTTGGGATTGTGGTGTTGATAAATCTCCGGGGCCGGATGGATTCACATTTGGTTTTTATAAAAGGTTTTGGAGTTTAATAGAAAAAGATGTGTTGGCGGCGGTGAAATATTTCTTTCATTACAGTCGCATTCCAAAAGGGTGTAATTCATCTTTCATAGCGTTGATTCCGAAGACTCCCGAAGCAAAAATGGTGAAGGATTTCAGACCGATTAGTCTTATTGGGAGCCTTTATAAAATAATTGCCAAAATTTTGGCTAATCGTCTTGTGGTGGTGCTTGGAGATATTGTTAATGAGGTGCAATCGGCTTTTGTTGCGGATAGGCAAATTCTTGACGGACCATTTATACTTAATGAGGTTTTGCAGTGGTGTAAGTTGAAGAAAAAACATTCATTTATTCTAAAAATTGACTTTGAAAAGGCTTATGATTCTGTTCGGTGGGATTACCTTGATGATGTCTTAAGAAAATTTGGTTTTGGTGAAAAATGGTGTGGTTGGATTCAAGAATGTCTTCGATCTTCTTGGGGATCGGTTTTAGTGAATGGAAGCCCTACGGAGGAATTTCAGTTTTTTAAGGGCCTTAAACAAGGTGATCCTCTTTCTCCGTTTATTTTTATTTTGGTTATGGAGAGTCTTCACATTTCTTTTAAAAGAGTTGTGGATGCGGGCATGTTTAATGGCATTGTGCTTAATTCGGTTATGCATCTTTCTCATATGTTCTATGCGGACGATGCGGTGTTTATGGGGCAATGGAGTACTAAGAATATTGATACGATTATATATGTGTTGAAATGTTTTCATCGTGCTTCAGGTCTTAGTATTAATTTAAGCAAGAGTAAGTTATTGGGTGTTGTGGTGAGTGAAGATAGGGTGGTGCAAGCTGCAAATAGAATTGGTTGTGGTGTCCTTAAGGCTCCTTTTGCTTATTTAGGTTCGAAAGTTGGGGGAAATATGTCTCGGATTAAATCTTGGGATGAGATTGTGGATAAAATGGTAGATCGTCTTTCAAAATGGAAGATGAAAACATTATCGATAGGTGGTCGTTTAACCCTTCTCAAGGCGGTTCTAGGATCCATGCCTATTTATCATATGTCTATATTCAAGGTGCCAATGAAAGTCCTTCAACGCATGGAATCAATTCGAAGTCGGTTTTTTAGTGGTGTCGATTTAAATAGTAAAAAATCGATATGGGTGAAATGGAGTAAGGTTTTGTGTTCTAAAGAGAAAGGTGGCCTTGGTGTTTCTAGTTTATATGCGCTTAATAGAGCTCTTATGTGTAAATGGGTTTGGCGGTTTACAACTCAAAAGAACTTGTTATGGACTAGGGTTATTAAAGCTATTCATGGCGAAGATGGGAAAAATGGTAGCGGATTCAAGGTTGGTTACAAGTCCATTTGGCGAAGCATTCTCCAGGAGGTGGAAACATTGAAGATAAAAGGTATACACTTAAATAATTTTATGCAGAAAAAGCTTGGCAATGGTGCGGATACTTATTTTTGGGAGGATTTGTGGCATGGAGACATGGTTTTGAAACAAAGATATCCTAGGCTTTATGCGCTGGAAGTGAAGAAGACTGTCGATGTGGCTTCTAAACTGTCACAGGAGAACTTGACCTGGTCTTTTCGTCGTGCTCCTAGAAGCGGAGTGGAACAAGATCAGTTGACGGATTTGACGACTTACGTGGAAGGTGTTGTTCTTGGTGTCACGCCTGATAGGTGGTATTGGACGCTTGATGGTTCGGGTGAGTTCTCGGTAGCTTCGGCTAGAAAGGTTATTGATGATAACAGGTTTCCGGAAGTGTCTACTCAAACTCGATGGATAAAAGCGGTGCCAATCAAGGTTAACATTCATGCGTGGAAGGTGAGAATGGTTTGTTTGCCTACCCGTCTTAATATATCCCGGAGAGGTATAGATATTCCGTCTATTCTTTGTCCCGTTTGTGGCAACGTCACGAAATCGTCAAGTCATTTATTTTTTGATTGCCTTATTGCACAAGATAATTTTCGCAAGATTTGCCGTTGGTGGGAGGTGGATTTCATGGAAGTGCATACGTTCGATGAATGGGTTTCTTGGATCGTAAATCTTCGGATTCCTATCAAGCATAAAAGGTTGTTAGAAGGGGTGTGTTTTAGGTTGTGGTGGCTAATTTGGGCTTATCGTAATAAGTGTGTCTTTGGTGTGGTTTCTCCTTCTAAGACGGTTATTTTTGATGATGTTGTGTCGTATTCTTTTTATTGGAGTCGGTTTAGATGTAATGTGTCGTTTAGTTGTGCTGATTGGCTAAAAAATCCGCATCTTGTAACTTTGTAATTCTTCTAGCTTCTTGCTAGTTTTTTAATAAAGTGATGTTCAAAAATATATATATATATATATCCCTCTTTTTTTAAAATTCTCGAAAATTTCTAAAAAAAATTCACAATATTGTGTATGTTGGTGCATAAAAAAGTTATGAAATAAGTTTTCCTAAAAGCGGATAGTTGTGCCAAAAAATATTATGAAAAAAAACGTTTGTGCATTAAATCTTTTTTTTGTGCATAAAAAAAATCGTTTTTGTACCCAACTTCTTTTGACTTTTTACATCAAAATTTTATTGCACATCATACTATAACAAGTTAAAAAATTTAGGCATTAATAAATTTTTGTACATCATAATTTCGTTTTGTGTGCATTAAAAAAATACAAAAACTCAAAATTAGAAAAACTTTCTTTACAAAAATTTTATTGATTCACAAAATTTTATACTTGTTATATACTATGATGCGCAATAATATTTCGATGAAAAAAATAAAAAGAAGTGGTACGAAAACGAATTTTTAATGCAAAAAAAAATGATTTAATGCACAAACATTTTTTTAACAATTTGTTTTGGCAAAACTATCTACTTTTAGAAAAACTTCCTTCACAACTTTTTTATGCACTAACATACACGATCTTGTGGAATTTTTTCAAAATTTTTCACGAATTTTTTTAAAAAGAGGAATATATATATAATTTTGAAGCAAAAGATGGACATATATGTAATTTTTAAGTTTGTTTGGATATATATGTAATTTCTTTGCAAAATAAGAATATATATGTAATTATCCCTTTTATTAAACTTTAGGTTCCAAAGTGAGCAGAAAATCATGTCTCGCGGACCACGAATAGACGTACTATTATCAACAAGCCGAAAATGTAGTTAAACGAATCATTCAGGACCATATTTGTAACCCACATTTTAATTGTTTTGAAAAATGTTTTGAAACCCGGTTCGACCCAGCCGGTTCAACCGGTTGAATCGGTTTTGGTAGAAATAACGGGTCAAATTAAACCGGGTTTCATATTTTCAAAACCTGGTTAGACCCGCCGGGTTTGAAGTGACCCGGATTCACCCAGTTTTCCAGATCTGGTTGGGTTTTTTTTATTCGTGTATTTTTACAAATAAATCAAATTAATTATCTATATTTGCAACGTAATTTTAATTTTACATGTTATATTTGTTAGTAAATGGTGTTTAGGCTCAATGTATATTTTTTTTTGAACGGCGATTTTATTAAAACTAACACAAAGCTAGAAAGATTACAAAGTTAAGAACATAGGATTTTGCATCCAAGTAGTCCAATTAATTTTAGACTTACAATGACTAGAAATCCACAAAAAAGACATTTGAACAATGTCATCAAATAAAAGTTCCCTTCTTGGCTCACACGATCCAAATAAGCATTGATTTCTGAATCTCCAAATGAGCCACCAAGCCACATAACAAGTGCTTTCAAAGAATTCCTTCATACGAGCAGACAAGCGAGAGTTACAAAGCGAAGCGAGCCACTCATCATAAGAGTTGAAAGATAAGTCTTCTAGCTCCCACCAACATGAAACTTTGCTCAGAATTTGCCGAGCTAGAGAACAAGAGAAAAAAATATGAGATGTAGACTCCGCAGCCTCATTACATAAGGGACATAAAATCGATGGAATCTCTAAACCACGAGAAGAGAGATTCATCCGAGTTGGTAATCTATCCAAGTGAATCCTCCAAGCTAAAATATTTAACTTGATAGGGACCAACTTCACCCACCTAGTAGGAGCATCACACTTAGGGAGAATGGAATCATCAATAAAATTTCGAACCGATTTTACCGAGAACTCACCTGAACCATCCAAAGACCAAACCCATCGATCTTTTATTTGAGGAATAATAACATCAGTAATACGAGAGCTTAAGTCACGAAATTGCTCTTGTTCAGCAACTCCTCTAGGTTGGCGACGAAAAGAAAGATATAAATTAGGATGCCTCATTTTATCGGCCACTGAAATGTCCTTGTACAGTTCCAAAGCATATAGCCTTGGATATTGCATTTTCAAAGTAGCCTCTCCTAACCATGTGTCGTCCCAAAATAGAGAGCTCTCCCCATCACCCACTTTCCTTTCAAACAAAGACCAAGAGAAACAATCGCCTATCTTATAAGAAATAAATATCCGAAGGGAATATTAAGCCAAATAGAATTTCTGTTAGTAGAGACGTGGTTGTCAATAGTACCTTTAACACCATGAACAACCTTGATGATTCTAGACCATAACGATGAACCTTGAGAAAAAAAAGCCACACCCATTTGAATAAAAGAGCACGATTGAGAGCGTAAAAACTAGAAACCCCGAGACCTCCATATTTCTTGGACGCCAAAATCTTATCCCAACTGATCCAAGCTATTTTCTGTTCTGATCTTTCCATCCCATTAAAGAAATTACACCGAATCGCTTCTAAGGCATTAAGAGTTCCAGAAGGAGCTTTAAATAACACAATATAATAAAGAAGGATAGAAGAGAGCACCGCTTTGCGCAATGTAAGATGGCCCCTCGATAGAAAAGTTTTTATTTTCCATTCTAGACAATCCGAAAGATATTTTGGCTTCGACTTCGTGCCAAGAACTAAGCCGAGACATATTGGCACCAACTTGAACCCCAAGATATTTAAAAGGAGGAGAAAACGTAGAACATCCCACAATTGCAGCTGTTGAATCAACTTCTTCCTTATTAAATCCCTCCCACCCCCCCCCCCCCCCACCCCCCCCCCAATCCTCTTTCATTTCTTTTTGAGATTTATTTAAAGACCCGAAGCCAGTAAAAGCATTTCAAAACGAGCATGATTGTTGATTAGAGAGGATAAAATTCATAATTTATATATACAGCTTATTCTTGTTTCATTGTAAATAATATATATATATATATATATATATATATATATATATATATATGTATATATGTATAAAAAAAAAATATATATATATATATATATATGTATATATATGTATATATATATGTATATATATGTATATATATATATTTTGTGTGGGGAGAACCGAGTTGACCTAACTTGGTGACTCGATAACTCGATCGAGTCGATTAAAGACTCGATTTTGAAAACATTAGTTTTGATTATTTTTTTTAAACAGAAACATTAGTTTTGATTAATAAACAAAAAACCATGTTCGCACGTGTCACACCCACCATGAAACCTAATCGCACGTGTTTCTCCACCAAAGTCCTATTCCTTTTCGATTGTTCTATAAATTGAGAACTTGTATCTCATATCCTAGACACACAAAATCCAATCTAAGCAGACACACAACACACTTTCACTGTGTGCAAAGAAAGAAAAAAAAGAAAAACACACTTGCACAAAATAATACACCTTCACTTTGTTAATTAAACTAATATGGCTACTAAACTACTTCTATTATTTGCCATATGTCGTTTAATAATAATTGTCGGTTTAACTCTTAATCCTAGTGATGTCTTCAGTGTCGAGATCAACGGTCATTTGACCGTTGATCCAAAGACTATCAAATCAGTCTCAATTGATTTTGGTAAAATGACTTATTCAGAACCAACCGCGGTTCTTCGTCCAAATTCTGTATCCGACATCTCAAATATCATAAAATATTCTTATGAATCATCTCACGGGTTCGCGGTCTCAGCTAGAGGACATGGCCATTCTATCAATGGCCAGTCTCAGACCGCGAATGGTGTAGTCATTGAAATGATGGGAATTAATAAAGTTCCACCTCAAGTAAACGAAGATATGATGTACGTAGATGTGTGGGGTGGGGAGCTTTGGATTGATGTGCTTGAGTCCGCGTTTAAACACGGACTCGCACCTAAATCCTGGACAGATTATTTATATCTTACTGTTGGTGGTACACTTTCGAATGCTGGAATTAGTGGGCAAGCGTTTAATCATGGTCCTCAGATTAGTAATGTTCATGAGATGGATGTCGTCACAGGTACATCTTATTATAATTTCTTCTTCATGCATAATATGACAAAAACGGTTATATCATTATGGGATTTTTACTTGTACTGTACTATAAAACATTGCGTGATAATAATACTTCTTACATCACCTTTTCTTTGCCATAAATTTGGCCATGCATTGTTTTTTTCCGTGTTATTGGGTCAAGATGTAACCAACTTTGTCATTGTATGTATTTAAGTATTTTGATGCAACAAATTTTCATTTTCTTAGCATTAAAGTAATTAGTTGAGAAGATATAGCATGTTACATGACATTAAAGGTCATTTGCATCTATATATTTTAATACAAGTTTGTTACGTCAAACACAATTAGTAATAATGTGCACTATTTATAATTGTTTAATCACTTCTTTATCATATCGTGTTTTCGAAATTTAGGTATTTTGAGTATGAGATAAAAATTAGTCAAAGAAATAAAAGATTCTCATATCCAAAATTTTTAGCAGGAGAAATTGTACATATTGGGGTAACAAATTCATTTTTAAGTATGTTATACTTTCCTCCGTATTATATTATAAAGTTATGTTATTTATATCTAACGTAATTAGTATTTAACGAAGTGCAGGAAAAGGTGACATAGTTACATGCTCCGTCGATAAAAACCCGGAATTATTTCATGCAGTATTGGGTGGTTTGGGGCAGTTTGGGATAATTACTCGGGCGAGAATCGCGTTAGAACCCTCGCCTCAAAGGGTATGCATCTTTGTAACATGTACTTCACTATATATTTTCTTAGCGACTGAAATACAATGTTTGACGTGAATAGCGATTGCAAATAATTGTATGGTCACACACATGGTAATTACAAAATGTGGGCTCGGGGCCTTAGTCATAGGTTACAATTTTGGACCATGCGATGTGATATGCCTTGTGACGACGTACACTATCGAGTCAATAACTCATTTTTAAAGATTGGTGTGTGGAAACAATAATTTAAGTAATAAAACATATGCTCATTTGTGTGTAACTTTCTATTAATATATCGTTTAAATAATGGCCAGGTTAGATGGATTCGGGTTTTATACTCAAATTTCTCGGCTTTTACACATGATCAAGAGTATCTTATATCATTGCATGATCAACCACAATCTCAGAAATTCGATTATGTTGAGGGTTTCGTTATAGTCGACAAAGGACTAATCAACAATTGGAGATCCTCTTTTTTCTCACCTAAGAATCCCGTAAAAATCTCGTCTATGAAAGCTGGTGGCGATGTGTTGTACTGCTTAGAAGTTACCAAGAATTACTACGACTGGTCGAACCCAGATTCGATCGATCAGGTAAATCTGATTTTTCTTTTTGGGTATCACTTTTAAAGATCATGTATTTTTTTTTGTAGGTGGGGAGCATGTGTATAATGCATAAAGTACCAAAAGTTCATGTTAAAAGTGAAAAGCGATTTGAATGTAACATGCAACCGTATTGTAGCATCGCAAATTAAACAAAGTAAAAGCATACTTTGGATCTTTACACCATAATATATAACAAAATATTTTTTCCCCATACCAAGAAATCTACAAGATCTTCTATTATCGAACTTGAACTTTTGGCTAAAAGGTATTATTATATGGCACAAAAAGTAGCTGAATAAACATAAAACTTTTATCAGTATTCTTCACAGGTAGGATTATGAAGTTTACACTTTTTTTCATGGATAAACTATTTGTAACAAATTGCTTTATGTATTTATGAACGTACATAAATTCTATTTCTTCATCACTACAAACGAAAATGTTTTGCTTTTCAATTAGTATTATGGAAAAATTATAGTTAACAGTCATGATTAGTAGCAAATTGTAGTTAATTCGTTATGAGTAGAGTAGAAAGTGACACTCTATTAGTATCTAGCTGTTTTTTGGGCAGATATTAGTACTTAATTGTTTAGATTATTCGAGTCGCGTCACTACGGTTGTTCGCTTTTGAACTTTATAAATTGTTTAACTCGTAGAACTTAATTGTCTATCTGGTTGTCTTAATTTAGTCGAGATTTGATACTGACGTTCTTCTTTGCAACGTAACGTACCTAGATTGTTTGATTCGTTTTAACTACAAATATCCTATTAGTGTAGCTAAACAAATAATTATAGCGCAAGAAAACATGGAAGATCTTGTGTAATCTATTGACCTATTTGATACGATGATTGAGGACAAACTTTAGTATTATTTTAGTCCAATATTACTTGTGTATCTACGCCGTCCACCAACCAAATTATTAGCATCTAATCATTCAGTTTGCATAGTACTAGCTACTTAATTAACCAACTATCTATAATTATTAAGGGTGCTACTATTGGTACCTCTCTGGCCCACCGAAAGTACAAATGTTCCGTACTTTTGATGTCTTTTATTTTCCTGTTTACAGTGCAACACAGTTTTTTATCAGTTTATGTTCCGTATATTTTAACAATTTAACACTTTTGACTTGTTAAACTTTATTATTTTCATTCTAGATTCTGCGTTTCACAGTTTTATAACATAAACAAAATTAAAAAAAATAAAAAACCAAAAAAACAGAGGGGGTACGAAAGAGGAGTACCAATGGCTTTTTAGGGGGTACAAATAACCAACCCCAATTATTAAAGAAGTAACTGAACTTATCCCTGACAAAACCAAGTGATTGGTAGCTGTTTTTATGTACATCCCTTCATTTGTTTAGGTTTTCTTATTTATTGAAACCTAATTTAAAGAAACAAATTCAGGGTATTTCTGGTTGCAGTATAAAATAAAATACTTTATAAAATAATATCTTTTCTTGATAAATTATTTAATTTGGGTTAATATATTTTTATATTTTTGCAGGAAGTTGAAGGTTTGTTAAAGAAATTAAACTATATACCAGCATCAGAATTTACTACTAATCTTCCTTATGTGGATTTCTTAGACCGGGTTCACAAGGCTGAATTAAAACTCCGGTCCAAGGGTTTGTGGGATGTCCCCCACCCGTGGCTTAACCTATTTGTACCCAAATCAAGAATTGATGACTTCGATAAAGGTGTGTTTAAAGGAATTTTGGGCAACAAGACTAGTGGGCCCATCCTCATCTATCCCATGAACAGAAATAAGTAAGAATCTCATTCTCAACATACCCTAGATTCCATATAAAAGTTACACTATATATTGATAATATCATTTAAAAATGTTATAAGCATCAAGATACCTAGAATTTAGTAAGTTAGTTTTCAGTACACTCGACGAGATGAATAATGAATCATGATACACTATAACGACATGGTCTAGATCACAAATATTTAGATTCATTATTGTTATTCATCTCGAAAGTATATACATACATAACTTATGACAAAAAAACATTAACACGAGGTACTCGAAAACTAGTCTTTTGACAGGACTTAAGTACACAAGATGTTTTGTCAAATTCAACATACGGTGTGGTGTCTTTTTATGATGACCGAAACCAAACAAAAATAAAAGATCGAACGGGTACATATGGTCCAAGTGGGAAGATCCTGTTGTCAGAAGAGATCTTCTGTAAGGGACCCATTAATGAGATGCTAATCCATGTCCTGTTACATTTTATATTTTGAGCTAAATGTCCTGTTACACAATACTACAAAAGACATTGCGGTTAGTACAGGTTTTGCCACCCAATGTGGACCTTCTTAAAACCTTCAAGTCGATCTACTCGTATGTTATGCATCAACCCTTATAGTTGTCATCCGTTATTTTTAGTGTTACCTTGGTATTGACATTTGTTGGTTTTTGAATAAATTTAGGTGGGATGAGCGGTCGTCCGTGGTGACACCTAACGAGGATGTTTTTTACTTGGTTGCATTGCTTCGATCTGCACTGGATAATGGTGAAGAGACGCTTACTTTAAAGCACTTGAGTGATGAAAACCGCAAGATTTTGAAGTTTTGTAAGGAGTCGCAAATCAAAGTGAAGCAATATTTACCTCACTACACAACACAAGAAGATTGGATGGACCATTACGGAGATAAATGGCCGCAAATATATCAAAGGAAAATGGAATTTGATCCTCGTCGTATAATAGCCACGGGTCAAAAAGTATTTGAGCCTAGTTTTGCTTCTGATATAAGGTCGTGGTAAGGTGAAAATATGAGAAATGATGGTCTAGTATACGCGACAAGACTTTCTCGACCTCTCATGTACATAATGGGGGAAGTGCATCTTTATAATAGAGAAAAATTAGCTAGTTTTTTCGTCTTCAAACAATCAAAAGTATATTGGTGTTTAGAATGATGGTTTTTCTTCAAGATTATTAAGTCGGGTTTGATTTCTCATCTGGCGAAAGACGGAAGAGTGTTGGGTACAACTTGATTTTCCATCATGTTATTAAAACATATTTATTCAAAAATTATAGTCACATTTGATAAGTCATTAACATTTTTGATATATGAACTCATTCAGAAGTATGCCGAACTTTTTATTAATTGAACTCAATTTAGAAGTACGTGATAAAAAGCCAACATGATTTCTGGATCTTGTAATGCTTAGAAACTAATTTGACACCCATAATTGAATAATAAACAACTTTTATATGTTCCGGAAGATGACAAGAGATGATATTGTAATGCTTAGCGACAATTTGGTACGAACAAAGAAGGTAGAACTACTCTAAAATGTGATAAACTGAACGATCAACGAGAGCACAAAATCTATTATAGAAATATAAGTTATTATTTACTTAATTTGAATTTCATTAAACTATGAGAAGCATGCATCGTTTATCATTGCTCATTGAAGTCATGAAACACAGCATACCTTTTATATGTTCATTTAAATTATACAACCTTTTTTGCCATGATTTTGTCACTCTACTGTACTGCCCGTGTCAGACTCAAACATGAGTAAATTAACCTTAGACTCGATGCATTTTCCGTAATGTCGTTTAAGTTGCACGATGTTGTTTAATATTATTCGATATCTCATTGTTGTGAGGCAAACGTAAACTTGAACCAAACTGATCGAGAAAATTGAATACGTGTGTTATGTGATACTAGCGTTGCAACTTCATGCAACTACAATCGTGATGGAGCCAGGATTTTTCGACCAAGTAGGCAACAACATAGGCAAATTATAACTTACTAAAACACTAAGCAAGTAAACCCTAAACAGTCATACATACTAACAAAAAGTTTATACACCAAATAAATTTAGTGAAGGAAATGTCGTTGCATACCTCATAAGTTGATACAAATAATAAATCAAAAATTCAAAGGTGGATGTAAAATTGTAGACAAAAAAACCGGTTTGAAACCGGAAAACCGAATCGGTCAACACCGGGTTTGACTAAACCGGTTTCGGTTTGGATTTTCTTGGTTTCGACCGGTTTGTATACCGGGTTTTCGAACCGGTTTGAAAAACCGGTTTC